>CAUYQG010078762.1:0-18908 GCA_963574415.1 Tarsius wallacei | reverse complement strand
ATATATATATATATATATCTGTATTTCTAGTCTCTATAAAACCCTCTAGCTTGCTACTTCCTCTGAGCAGAAATGGCGAATTAATCTTATTTTGCTTGCCAATCCCAAGTGGTGGCTGCCTGAAGTGCCATGAGTAGGATTCTAAGGTTGTCTCTGCACTAGCAAGGAGTTGTATAATCGGTTGGCAATGCCTGCCTAAAACCCAGGAGAGAGTGATGGTACACATACTCAACAGATGCAGTCCCTGCTCAGGAGAAAAACCACTAAGCAAACTCAAAGATATAACCAGGAAAAACTTAAGAGTATCTTGTTTACAGACCTGATTTGGTGGAACATGAAACCCTGCTGACCAGTAGAGGGTCATTCCCAATGAATAAACATGCATCTGCCCAAAAGAAAAGCACATGATTAGATTCCAATCATCTCTCTTACTCCATATATTTTCCTGCAAGCAAAATATAATTCAATTTCCATGTGTTCAGACACTGAAGTCTGGCTAACCCAACACCTTCTACATTTCTCTTCACCTTTGCTATTCTAGAAACTAGAAAGCCAGAAACTTGCTTTCTAGAAGAAATCATGACACTTAATTTTGGTGAAAGACATAAGGGAAGACTATTAGGGGGCTTCAGAGAAAGTTTTTGCTTTACTGACATAAAGAGCACATGTGACTGAACCTATCATTTCCCCCTTGTTTCCACCTTGAACACTGATGTGACTGATTTGTGGAGTCAAAGCAGTCATTCTATGACCATAAGGCAACAAACCTAAGGACAAAAAGCCAGCAGCTGAGGAAGATAGAATGGAAATACACAGGCTGAACCCTTGACGACACTGCTCAGCATCTGACCAATCCCTAGACCTCTTGTTAAGTAACTAATATCTTTATCTGTGGCTCTGTCACCATATTTTATGCTTTCTGTTTCTTATAGTCAGAAGCATTTGTACATGATATGTTATGGTTCAGCCTGGCTAAAAAGCATCCTATCTCATTAGAAAGCAACATGGTTTAATGGGAAGAGCATTGTCTGACTTCTCTGAGCCTCAGTTTCCTCGTCTTAAAGTGAGTATAATGTCTGAATTCTAATAAGGGATCAAGTAAAAACTACCAGGAGGTGGTAATATGAGTGATTATTAGTGTCATTATTATTGAATATAGAGTACTTACAATATACCAAGCCTTGTTATAAGTATTTTACTCAAATACACTTATTTAGTCCTCACTACAATCCTCCATGGTTGATATTTTAATTGTCCCCCACTTGTCAGAGCAGGAAACAAAAGCACAGACAAGCTAGAAAATCCAGGCACCAGTACACTTCCCTGAACCACTTGGCTATATAGCCTCTGAATCATACCAGTCCTCAATCAATGCCTGCTGGTAATTATTGTGGGGCTTCTATCATAACTGGCAAGACACATTCCTCTTAAGATCTCTCTTCTCAAGAAGTGAGTTTTGGAACTTTGGAAAGGAAACATTGAGGTAATGAAACATGGCATGTAAATACGCATGGTTACCTGAGCAGCCCACTGGGTTTAATACAAGTTTTAGCTTTTGGTTTTGGTTTTTCAGTTTTTTGTTTTTTTTAACACATGTTTGAAGTCACCTGTGCTAATTAATGAGCTCTTGCTTTTGTCAGAAATTGTACCTCTAAACCAGCCCCCTCCCCTTGAATGAACATAACTAGACACAAAGCAGGTGCACAAGTTGTACCTCCATTTCTAGAGAAAGGATCCTGAGATCAGGGGCTGGATAGACAGTCACTTATTTCTCATAAATCTGACAAGCTTCCTGAACTGATTGCAATGGCCACCACCTGCAAAGCTGGTCTTTGCACATGGTCAGCAAAATGGGGTATGGAGACTGGCAGAACTGCAGGAGTTGGTGAAGTGGGGTGGAAATGCAGACAGGGCTCCAGCCTCCTGATCACTGCCAGAGGCATTGTGCACATCTGGAAACTCACCTGGATTCCAAGGGCTCTGTCTAAAACTGCCCTAGGACAAGGCCACAGTGACTATAGACTTCATCCAAATCCTAAAGCTAGCCTATTGCTAAGCACTGCCTACAGAGGAGTGGTGCAAAGGATTTTGAAGGCAACTCTTAGCCTGGTGGAATGAACACTATGATTGATTGGTGATGTCTGCCATGAGCGTGGGCTGGGGTAATGGCAGCACAGATGACTTGTTAGAAACCTGCCCGTAGCTCTTACCTCCCCTGCACCTGGGAGCATGACACCAAGCATCTCAGTATACTGATTAGAGCAGGATTTTAACCAGAGAGGGGTCAGGGTATATCTTTCCAACCTCAGAATGAGGCCCAGGGCTGAAGGAGGATTCTGAGCACAGCTTGTTCTGGGACCACTCTCCTAATTGCCCAACCCAACCCCCACAGACCCACACTAAGAAGCAAAAAGAGGAGCCTGTGATGAATAGAAGAGGATAGTGGTAAACAGAACTGAGTGTTAGGGATGCTATAAGAGAACAAGTGACCAGATGGCCCTGCCTCCTGGCTGGTTACTCTGGCCCCTTAAGGCTTGCTTTACATGCTGTGCTTCATACAGCTAGAGAGTTAAGCTGCCAAACAACATAGCTGTTTGGTGCATTCAGAGCTCAGTCCCTCCCACACTGGCCCTCTCCCAGCTCATATTCACCCTCATCTTCTTGGCGCATACTCTCAGCAACACGCTTACCCAGTTCTCAGCTCAGCCTATTAACCCTGAAACTACTGCAGCCCTTTAGCCTCTGCCTGGAAGAATGTGTACAGGAGGGAGAAGCATATTTTTCTCTAGCTCAAGGATGCTCTGGATAGAGGAGTGACTAGAGCATCCTTCAGAAGGTATTCAGTGGCCATACAGTTGAATGGGCGTTGCCTGTCCTTCACCAGTGAGTCCTGAGAGGGTGGGGGAAGCACCAAAGGAGCACTCAAGATCTGTTTTAGCTCAGGTCCTTTAGAAAGCAGAGCCTGAGGCAAAGATTAAGTGCTGATCCTACATTCGTGAGCTGCAATCCCAGGGCAATGAGAATAAGGAGGGAAAAGGAAGGAAATTAGGGACAGCTGTGGAACTAGGCCATCTCCTTGCAACAAGCCACAGAGCCCAGAAGGAAGGGCAGCAGGCAAGGCTCCTCAGCACTCAGGACTTCTCTGGAAGGCTTGCACATCTCAAAGCCATTCACAAGGAGACGAGGAGGCAAAATGTATCCTCTTAGTTCCCTCCAGACAGTCATTTACCACTGGTTAAGGTTCACCCATGGGAAACTGACTTCTCTGCAGGCTCAGATTGTATGGGCATGCTCCTTTGGTGGTCTCACAGAAAGCCAGATCCCAGGGCTCAATATGTGGCATCCTAGCTGAGTCCAGGGTATAGGAAGCAACATGTTGTAAGTGGAGCCAAGAGACCCAAACAGATCTGAGAGGGATCCAAGTCTGTATCCAACCTAGGAGTCCAGTGATTCATCCCTAGGGGCCTGGCAGTGTAGGAGAGGGAATGTGGTCTGATGATGGAGCTGGGGACACTGCAACAGGGACTCTCGTGTTTTAACTGTTATGGGCTGTCTTGGGGACACGTGGACCCAGACGAACTAAACCTGGAAGCCATAGAAGCCCCATTCTCTGCATCTCAGAGCCTGAAGGAAAAGCAGTCCTAGTTCCAGAATGACTCCCAAGAGAAGTCGCATTTCCAAATCTGTATATTTCTCATGAAAGGACAGGGAAGAAGGAACAGAACTCATTGATTAAACACCCACCATGCCCTTCCCAGTGCTGTGTGCCTGCATTCTCTCTTTTGAACCTCTTTTTTTTATTAGAAATAATATTTACTGGAATACTTTGCTCTTTAGAAGCAAAACGTGTCCATTGTAGGAAAACCAAAAATCTCCACTGATGTTACCATCCAGAAATAATCACTGCAGACACTTTGGTGTGTGTATTCTTAGATCTCTATCTCTCTCTCTCTCTCTCTCTCTCTCTCTCTCTCTCCAAATTCAGATCATATTGTGTGTGCACACATTGAATTTCTTTTCAGGTTGGTAAATAAGCTTCTCTGACCTTATTTTAATGCTGTCTTGTCTCATGTCCACTCTCACTGATCATTTAGCATGTTTCCGATTTATCACTAATGTCAGAAATACAACAATGAGCATTGCTGCAGCTAAATCCATCTTGTGCCTTTGGATAAATTCCTAGTTGAGTGCTTGCTGCGTCATTTTGACGGGGAGGGAGTACTACATGATGTTAATGGCAGCAATAGACCAGATCATTTACCCACAGCTTTTCAATGCTTCTTTTTGAATATGGATAATAGCCTGATCAATTAAGTCACGTTAACCCCACTGGACAGATATAGAAAATGGGGATCAGAGAAGTGAACTTGCCCTTGTCCAAGAACTAGTAAGTTGCTGGCAAGAAAGCCTGGGAATAACACTCTTAAAACCCACTCTGCCTCAGTGATGAGAACCAGGAGAGCCTGGGCTGGGAGCTGGGGATGCTGCCCCCAGCACAGGCTTTTCCCAGGGGACAGGATGTGGGCACTGCAGAGATGCTGCACAGCTTACCTGAGATGCATCAGCCTGCCCATCGTCACTCTGTCCCTGTAGCAGTTCAGGGGCCTTGAAAGGAGCAGCCTCTATGTGAGAAACATGGCCTTGGAAGGAAAGACTTCCTGTCGCAGAAAGCAGAACTGACCAGGGGCAGACCACATAGTCTGAGGAATCTGAAACCAAGCCAGTCATGAGGGTATAGAGAGAGGGTCACCATCTGGAGGACCAGCCATGTGCAGCACTTGCCTCTGGGATTGAATGTGAACAAGACCGAGGAGAGACAAGGAACCAAATAAATTGAACCTTGATGCTCCCCATGGGAGCATTTATTATAAACAGTGGCTGTCCCTATAGCCAGGAAACAATCACCTGCATCCAAATTCATCAGTGGCCTGACAGTCTCAAGATAAAAAGTAAAGAGAGATGCATTTTGTCCATCTGGAACTTAGCACAAGCCTGAGTTCTCTGGAGCCTTATCAGGACCAAGGCAGCTGGTGTTTGGGAGCCCTGTAGCTGTTCATAGAAGCTCCAGGGCAGGGAAGAGGGATAAGATGAAGTTAAAGGTACAGGTGCACAGCCTCCTTCCATCTGCTCGGGCTGGGACCCGTCATCCTGACAGAGCATGTGTGATCTCAAGTGCCAGGAGCCTCTGCTGCATGCACTGCAGCCCCCAAGCACATGTGATTTCTGAGTTGACACTTGAGCGCGGGCACTCAGTGTTTGTTCAAGTTACCAATTTAATGTCTAGCTGTTCCACAGTTATCCTTCAACACCAGCTTGCTTAAGCATCTCCGTACAGAGAGCACAATGAGCAGCTTTCTCAGTAGAGGGCTCTAAGAGACATCGCTGGGGGCAGGAGCTCTCCTGCTGTTTTTGATGGTGGAGCTTTGCGTTGAACACATGCCCAGGACCTGAGGTCCCTCAGCCACCTCAAAGCTCCGCCTGGTCTATGCGGTTACCTTCTCGTGTCTATACTGGGTTCCAGTCCTCCTGTTCACACCAGCTCTCAGAGGTGGCTCACCTGAGTCTGCCAATGCTTTAAAGGCTCACCCCCAACCCACACTCCCTATGCAAGCTCGCTGCTTGGCCACCAGCAGCTGTTGTGTGGACCTTGCCTGAAGACCACCTCTGGCAAGCCAGCAAATTTCACCATCACCATGGCTGCAAGCACAGCTCCTTCAACAGAGAGGGGGCTTCCCTTCAAAGTTTGTCCCTCACTGGATGCCTACCCTCAGCCCTAGGGAACCATGTAGTTTCCTTTTATCTTACAGTTACTCTTCTATCACAGTTTAATAACTCTTTATGTTAGCCACCCCTTTTTAGAACACAGTGGATGTCTGCCTTCTGATGAGACACAGTCTGGTGTATCATGTGGTGGTCAGAGTATAGGGCTGTCCCAGGGGACTGCACCCACCTCTTATCTATGGTTATACCCAGAAACAGCCTAGGCGTTGTTAGAGACCCACGGTGCTGCAGCCGATCTCTCCCTAACCTCTCCAATGTTTGCATGTTACAATGTTTGTCACTGTAACACCAAGGCAGAAGCAAAGCCTTTCTTTCAAGTCTGCCATGGCATGGGTCCAAGAGACAGGCCTGCCCTCCCAGCGCAGCTCCATGGGTAGATGCCATTTGCCTACTCAATCTAATACCTTGGACTAATCGTGGAACAAAAACAGCAGCCAGAAATGTGTTTGTTTGAGAACCTTCACATACAACTCCCCATGACTCGGCTACCCCAAACACCCTCTTACCATTACAAAGGTCTTCCAGGAGTTGCTCCACAGCCAGGGACAGGAGGGACCAGATTTCATCCTCAGACAGAGCTTCGCCCCTGACCTGCAGGGCACTGGCCAGTGTCACAGAGGACAGGCTCATGCCTGCAAAAAAAGACTCACGTGTGACAGAATCCCTGCAAAGTCCAGGAACATATCTGGCCCGGTTTTCACCATTGGGACCCAGCCAGCCACTCTTCACAGTTCACAGGCACTATGTTTTCATCACCCTTGTCCCTGGAGCTGAGTACAGGGCCAGGCACACAGAGAAGTTAAAGAAACGTGCACTAGGGGGCTGTTCAGGCTAGCCGATTATTCTCAGTGAATGAGCAGACAAATACATTTTTTTTTAAAAAACTCCCAAATGAAAAGTTAAGTGAATAAATAAATGAACAACCAAATGGACGGTGAGAAGGACACCTCTGCACTGGGCACCAGCTGTTGCAGAGAGCTACCTATGCCTGGGTAGTGTGCTGCCTCCTTTCCTTCTCTGTCTGGAAAAGAGAATTAACCATTTTTGCCTCCAACACATGATCCATGTCTTTCATCTCTGGCTGCCACATGCAGAGTTGGATTTCGGTGCCAGCACCAGCCCTTTCTCCAGCACCTGCCTGAAGAGCAAATGAGACTCACTGGAAGGAAGAACAAGCCCGTGCTGTGGAAAGCGGCAGACTTACGAGAAGCTGGAGGAGGGCTGAAGAGTGCTGTTCTTCTCCTCCCTCTCTTCTGGGAAGCACAGCCTTTAAACCAAAGCTGACATTTAAATGTCTATCTCTCTGACAAAGCCGCCACCCACTAATCTCCCAAGCCCAGGTGCTGGGTGGCACAGGAAGAGGCCAGACAGTCTTTTCCTAATCCATTTACATCCTCACTGATCTTTCTCTACAGACAGAGCTCAAGCAGGGTGGGTGTACAGTGTTGGGAGCGAGATGGGGAGCACGTAGAGGCACCCCCGTTCCCCATCAACATGTTAATCCAAGCTCCAGTCACCAGCTGCTCAGCTCCCTACAAATGCCTCTAACACCAACTTCCTCTAGCCTCGGGAAGAGAGGCAGTTTCCAGGAGAAAGAGTTTGCTCCTCCATCTCTCCCTGGGGCGGGGAGGGAACTGCAGCAGGGCCTCTTCAGGAAGCTTGACTTGTGAGCTTTTACTTGTCACAAAGAGCTTGTGAAGAGGGACTACTGTTTTTATTTACAGACAGGAAAGCAGTCCAATGTAGCCAGGTAAAAAGTGATGGATTGGAAGCGAAAGTCCAGGCCTTCTCTTTTTTTCTTTTCTTTATTCATTCCTTTCCTTCGTTTTATTTTTCTCATTTATTCCTATTCTTTTTTTATAAACTGTTTGAGACTTAGGGACTAGGCATCCCCATTCTGCCACATTTTTCTAACCCTCTATGACAACAATGAAAGGTTACTTATTAACAATAAGGGGGAACGGCAAGACTATGCTTCTCAGAAAGAATATTCCTGAATTCCAAAATAAATATCAAGTAGGTGGGGTTTTCCCAATTGCTTTAAGACTGGAAAAAAGAGTATTAAAAGATTTCTAGGCTAGTGTGGTGAGTTAAGATCATCATTTTGATATAGCGATTCAATGGAGGAAGGACAGCTTTTCCAATAAAGAGTGTTGGCTCCATCATGAAAAAAACCTGAATCTTGGCCTAAACCTCCTACAAAAACTAGCTTAAAATGGATCATAGATTTAATGCAGAACATAAAACTATAAACTTTTATGAGCAAAAAATGAGAGATGTTCAAGACTAATCACAAGGACTCCCCAGTAAGATAAACAGTTGGTTTCTCATCAAAATCCGTGGAGGCCAGAGGGCAGATAGGTAACATACTCAAAGTGCTGGAGGTTGGGGGTGGTTGTCAGATAAGAATTCTGTAGAAAACAAAGCAATTCCTCAAAATGGAAAGAGAAATTAAGACATATCCACAGACACAAAAACTGTGAGAATCTATTGCTAGCAGTCCCTCCCTCCAAGAGATACTGTGGGTCCTTCAGACTGAGATAAGAAGACATTAGACAGCAGCTCAAATCCACATGAAGAAATAAGAGCACTAGTAAAGGTAATTATATAGCTAAATGTAGAAGACAATACAAATTAATTTTAATAGGAATCCTTTTTTTTCTTCTATTTGATCTAAAAGAAAATGGAGCATCCAATACGTAGAAAATCATGTAACTGATCAAGTTGGCCAAACATCGCTTTGGTTGTTAAAACTGAGAGTTATTTGAGGTTTGAAGTTAACCTTCTTGTAAATAGAAGTGTCATCATTACAGCTTCCACATCAAGTGCAACCTTGACCTTGGAGTCAGTGACAGCAAACTATTCACCATTCTTCCCATTCAGAAAAAAAATTGTCATGTGTGTTCCAACACTCATGCATGATCCCTCTGCAGAAGGAAACATGTGCATTTCACCTTTCTGCACCAACTCCCCATCTGATTGGCCCCAGTGTCACAGCTGAATGTTATAATTTGCCCACAGTGATAAGTCAGTGCCCGGAGAGAGCGCAGATGCCTGGGCAGCTTCCAGAGCTCTGAATTTCCCTAGCAGGCCTAATCACAGGCCTCCATGCCAATTGCCCTCTGGAGAGGCTTCAATGGAGAGTAGCCTATGCGGGGACACTCCAGGGTCTCCACTTCAGTCCACCAGCCCTCAAGAACCAACCTAGACTCACAACTAACATTGCTATCTCTGTGTAATATTGTGAATATAATTTCCAAGTCAACTGATACTTCCTCTAATAACAATGAAAACAAACACTTTCATAACATTTACTGTATGCCAGACACTGTCCTGAGTGCATTATGTGTATTAACTCATTTAAGTCTCATAAAAGTTTTTTGTAAAAGGGCTATTATTATATCCATTTTACAGATGAGGAAACTGAGGGGCAGAGAGATTAAGTGACTTGGCCAGTGTCACATAGCTTGAACTTGGGCTTATGTTCCTGGTTTCCAAGGCAGTGTACTTTCCCACCATACTATGTGACTATAGAAATGGTGTGAAGCTCTTTATGGAGCCTGTAATCTCAGGTTATGAAGTAGTCATCATCCGTTCACCATCGCACCAAGATGCCTCTGGGCTTCTCTCCAAGTTTTTCTAGATGATCTGGTGAGTGAGGTACTGCGGCTGCATCAAGAACTAAAAGAAGGGATCATTAACTATATAAAGGACAAAGGGATCCCAATGCATAGATAAACGCAGCCCACCAGATATCAAGGATGCTCTGGGAAAACAACCAGCCCATGGACACTCTTTGGGGGACCCCTCTACTCCTCCACCCTTATTTCTCATGTACCTTCTTAAATCTCACCTTCATAGACTGACCCTCTTATATTGACACTATTCTCTGAAGTCTTAGGGGTCATCTATAGGCTAAAATCTCTTTTGCCACCTGAGGCCCCCATTTTCCCACCCAGGAGCTTCCTCATGCACCCTCCAAGGTGTTCCCAGACTGTGGTGCATCCTGTCCTCCAGAACTCACTTTTGTTGGTCTCAGCCTTCAGCAGCCCCTCTACCCAGTATGGCTTAGGCTAGAATCTCACCCTCTGCCCTTCATCTTTAGTACTTCTGCTTGGGCCTCCATTTCCCATGGGCCATGGAACATCAGTCCCGAGCTTCATCTATGGAGCTGCCCTGACCCCCTTGCCTCAGCCATTCCTATATTTAACAAACACTCATCAAGGACCCAGTACATTTAAAGCTCTGTGCTACAGAGAGAATGGTAAACAATATAACATCCTACCCTGTGAGGTTTGGGGACGGGCAGAGGGAGACACAAAATCAACAGGTAAGCTATCAGAATAATTCCATAGAATGATAGACAATGAAAGAAAAGTAAGACAAAGTGATGCACTAAAGCATGTCTTTGGTGTGGGGGACACCTTAGCTGGAGAGGTTAGTGAGGGCACCTCAGGGAGGTGACCTCTGAGCTGAGATCTGAAGGTTGAAAAGGCGCCAGCCATGGAAAACACTTTCCAGGCAGAGGCAAGAACAGGCACAAAAATCTCAGGGCTTAGAAGATTTGAAGGACAGAGAGAAGCTTGACTTTAGGGAATGTGGTAAGGGAAGTGAGCGAGGGGGAAGGTTGAGTTGGAAAGTTGAGCAAGGATTGTCTGCCAGGCCTCTCATGTCAAGGAAAGGAGTTAGCATGTTTGCCTAGGAGCAATAGGAATCTTGGCCTAGCTGCTAACTTGTAGAGCACATGTAACCCACACTGTGAAAAGCCAGGCTGAATCATTTTGACACAGTCCTGAGGCTGAGTATTGACTAGAGGCAAGGACTGGTGGTCTAACAACTTAGCTCATCTAACACTCACCAGTCCTGTAAGTAGGAATGAATTTAATCAAGGGTGAGACCCGTGTCTGCCCCCTGCCCCACCTCTAAGAAGAATTCTTGTGTCTAAGTTTCCCAGAGAACTGCAAAGTAATGACTATTGAGTGTCACCTGCTGGGCCCAGCTACTTCCCCAAGGGCACACCATGTATACTTGTTGCCATGTTTTGCAGCATTTGTAAAGTGCTGGCCTCTGAAGAAGTAAGGATCTCTGTTACTCCTAATCATGTATTGACTGACTGTGTAATGACTTTTTTAACTGTAAGATTTTGGTTACATTTCAATATTCTGTCTTCACTCATCTCTCCTCCTCAGCCCTCCACCAAAGCACCATCAACAACCTCTGGCTTTAGCCTGTGACTGGTTAGAGAGATTTACAACCCTCTAAAATCCCCTGGGAGACACTCCTATGTTGAGACAGAGTTTAGAGCAACATCACTGGAGCCTCTAAGGTCTTTCTTAGCTCTGAAGTACAAGGTGGCACTGCCCAGGAGAGGAAAGCATGGAACCAAGGGAAGAAGAAGAGATGTGTGCAGGGCAAGGAGCAAGCACACAACTCTTGGTCTCATGGGGACAGGCGACTGGATGACTATTCTTCCTTGAAGCACTTCCTGTTTCTTAAAACTCCTTGTTCATTCTAACTTTCTCAGTAACTTTTATCCTCTCACTGTCTCTTTAATGTCCCTCAGGTTTCCATCTGAGGCCCTGTGTAGTTTCTTGTGTCTATTGTAACAAATTACCACAAACTTGGTGGCTTAAAACAACAGAAATGCATTATATCATAGTTCCAGAGATCAGAAATCGAAAATCCATTTCCCTGGGTTGAAATCAGGGTTTCTGCAGGATCTCACTCTCCCAGAGGCATTAAAGGAGAATCTGTTCTTGCCTCTTCCAGTTCTGCTTGGCTTGTGGTCACATTACTCCAATCTCTGCTTCCATGACCATATCACTTTCTCCTCTTGTGTCTGTTTTCAATCTCCTCCAGCCTCCCCCTTATAAAACTACCTGTAATTATATTTAAGGCCCACCTAGATAACCCAAGATAATTTTCCCATCTCAAGATGCTTTAACTGAGTCTCATCTACAGAGTCTTTTTTTTTTTCTGTATGAGGTAACTTTCACAGGTTCCACAAATCAGGATGTAAAGATCCTTTTTTCTTAGAGGGAGACATTATTCAACCTACCATAAGCTCTTTAGCATTTAATACTCTCTACCTGTTTCCTGAAAAAGACATAAGCTTCAGGACATTGAATTCTTAGCTCCCTAACTGTGAGCACAAGATATGTTCTTAACCTCTCTGGACCTCAATTTTATCTTCTGGGAAATAGGGCTAATAGTAGCAGCCACCTCATGGAACTGTTGAGATTATATTAAGATGCTCAGCATGTGAAAGGTAAGGAGCACATCTTATTTCCCTTCTCTTTCCATCTCTGCTCCAACCATCAAGAGAGGGGTTTTAAGCATTAGGGCTGCTAAGCAGCTTCCAACTTTGTGATTTTTTAAAGTTATGATGTTAATTATTTCCATCCATCCATCAGGATTGAGGTGCTACAAGCATCCCATCTTCAACCTTAGCAAAATGCCTCAAATATATCAATGTCCCCCAAATAGAAAACATGGGGAGGAACCAGGGAAAGATGTGGGATTCCAAGGGAATCAAAGCTCTTGGAATGATCCTTTCCTCTCTTTTGTTCCTTATGTCTCTCTTCATTTCTCTGTTCCTTAGACAGTCATTAAAAACCATCTGCCCACAGTCAGATCAAAGATCTGAGCAAAACTTGCCAGAAGATAAATTGTATCCATCCCTGAAGGAGAAAAAGACTTGTCCAGACCCTGTTTAAAGAGTTAAAGGTGTCAGGGCTCATCTTCCAGAATTCTCTCACAGTTTGCTCCCCAGAACCTGACCTCCAGTGGGTGACGCCCAAAGTTGTATCAACCACCTTCTCCATACAGACCCCCCTCTCTGCTCCACTCCGCATCCCCCAGCCCCTGATTTAAGTAGTGGTTACAGCACTGACATGGTATGCCCTATTCTTTAGCAAGAACAATCTCAACATCTCATTTCTGTCATCTGTAAAATAGAGATGAAAATTTTTACCTTAGAAGATGGGCGGGAAAACAGAACAAGTGAATGCAAGAAAGGCAACTAGCCGACTCACTGCCTTTCTTCAGTACTCCAAGACAGAATGTCACATCTGCAGATGAGAGAATGGACACTAGTACAGAGAAATATTTCTGAACGTTTCAAGCATTTGAGAGTAGAATTTCTCCCATCTTCAATCATTTGTATAGCATTTTCTTAATATTCACCTCTTTCACTTATTACTTGTACAATTAAGACAAGATTTTTATTTAAATGCATTTATTTTTAAAGGAAACCATATATAATTGTAATAAATGAAAAATTAATATAATCTCATGTAAATAGAAGAAAATTATAATGATTTTTTAAAAATCATTGAATTCTTGCCGGATAACATTGCCTTCCAAAGCCTCTGACACTGAAGCCTGCTCTTTTATTATGAAAAGAGCAATTAGTTTGAGAAATATAAACAGTTTATTTCTGAGCAGACTCTCCCCTTGGCATAATCTGAAAAAATTGAGGTAAAATATCAAAAACATAATTCAATGTTATTAATGCAGTTTGTGTTTCACCTGGGTTCCATGGTGCTACCTGTCCTTTGGGAAACATTATTTCATCCTTTTCTTTTTTTAAGGTTTCAAGGTCCATTAAACGTAATTTGTCCTCAGTGTGAATTACTATACTTTAGTGGCTTGTATTTACAGCTTACAGAGTTTTCATATACTTTTGTGATTCTCACAAAAACCTTTTAAAATAGGGAAGGCAAAAATGGCCCCCACTTCCAGATAAAGAAATTGATAATTTAATTGACTTATGGTCACAAAAGTCACACAGTTAGTAAGGGTCATTTAAGTTTATATAAGAGGGGAAGGATGGGATTATAACCTAACAAGAGTAATTAAAGTCACATGTGTTTAAATTAGTACTCAATTTATTAAAATTGTAAATTTTAAAAGTGCCTTTGTCTTGAAACTTTGAATTCAGCTTTAAAGTATTATTCTCTATTAATCTAAAAATTTACATATAAATAAAATCATTGCACATGAAGTCAGACACCTACTGTATTAATCAGGGTTCTCTAGAGATATAGAATCAAAAGGAGAGAGAAAGAGAGAGAGAGAGAGAGAGAGAGAGATTGAGATTATGAGGAACTGGGTGCATGCAATTATGGAGGCTGAGGAGTCATGATCTGCTGTTTATAAGCTAGAGACCCAGAAAACTCAGTGGTATAATTAAGTCCAAGTTTGAAGACCTGAGAACCAGGGGAGACCATGATGTAAATCCAGTCCAAGGGCAGGAGATGAAATGAGACAGCCTAGCTCAAGCACTGAGGCAGAATAAAAGGGAAGGATTTCTCCTTCCTCCACCTTTTGTTCTATTCAGGCCTTCAATCGATTTTATGATGCATACCCACATTAGGGAGGGCAATATACTTTGTTGAGTTCACCACTTCAAATACTAATCTCATTCAGAAACATCCTCACATACACATTCCAAAATAAATGTTTAATCTGGGCACTCCATGGCCTACTTAAGTAGACATATAAAATTAACCACCCCACCTATAGTTACAACAAACAGTAAATATAACATAACTTCTAGCCAAATAAACATAAACACACTATTTGTCTCAACTCCTAATACTCAGTACATTATGTACAGCTTTCAATAAAAAAGTAAATGTCTTGTATAAAAGCCAGGAAAAAAAAAACAGTCTGAAGAGACAAAGCAAGTAAACGAACCAGACTCAGATATTGCAGAAATCTTGGGATTATCATACCAGGAATTTGGAATGACTATGATTCATATGATAAGGGTTCAAACTGAAAAAGTGGACAAGATACAAGAACACATGGGTAATGTAAGCAGAGAGATTGAAATTCTAAAAAAAAATGTAAAAAAAAAAATGTTAGAAATCAATAACATTGTAAGAAAAATGCAGAATGCCTTTAGTGGGCTCACCAGTAGACTGGACACCTTCAAGGAGAGAATTAATGAACTTGAAGATGTGTCAACAGAAACTTCCCAAACTAAAATGCAAAGAAAAAAAGGAACAAAATAGCCAAGAATTATGACATAATTACAAAAGATGTAACATATGTATAAGGGGATACCAATGGAGAAGGAGAAGAAAGAGAGGAGTAGAAAAATATTTAAAGTAATAATGACTGAAGATTTTCTAAAATTAGCAACAGACACCAAACCAAATATCCAGGAACCCCAGAAAACATAAAACAGGATAAATACAAAAAAATCAATACCTTGGCATATTATGTTCAAACTGCAGGAAGCCAAACACAAAGAGAAAATCAGGAACTAAGTCAGAGAAGAAACACAACTCAACTATAACAGGAAAAGAATAAGAATTACACTAGACTTCCCTTTACAAACTGCTCAAGCGAGAAGATAGTAGAGTAAATCATCTAAAATATTGAAACAAAAAAAAACTACCAATCTAGAATTCTGCATCCTGTGAAATTATTTTTCAAAAGTGAGGAGAAATAAAAATTTTTCTCAGACAAATGAAAACTGGACAAATTGGCCACCAGAAGGCCTGCTTTGTAAGAAGTGTTTTAACAGTTCTTCAAAGAGAAGGAAAATGATACAGACCAGGGAATGAGAACTTTAACCTTTTATTTCCCTTATTCTTAAATGATCTAATAGATAACCATTTGTTCAAATGATAATGGCAACAATGTGTTGAGTGATTATACCTTTAAAATAAGTGAAATGAGTTCCAGTCAGTTATAAAGGATGGGAGGGGAAAACAAAGATTACCTTGTAGTACTTGCGCTTCACGTGTGTTACTTGAAAGTGGGTTTAAGTTCATTGTAAAAGTATACTGGAAACTTTAGGGAAACTACTAGAAATATTTTTTAAAAGAAGTATAATTGATATGGTGGAATTGTATAAAATGCACAACTACAACTAGAGAAGGCAGAAAATAGGGGAAGATGTTTTTAAAAGAAACAAAAAACCAAAACAACACATAGAAAACTGTTACAGATGCAGTGGCTATTAATTCAACTATATCACTAATCACTTCAAATATAAATGATCTAAATATACCAGTCAAAGAATAGAAATTGAGAGTGTGGATTGAAAAAACAAACCTAATTATGTTGTCTACAAGAAACTCACTTTAAATATAAAGGCACAACTAGATTAAAAGTAAAGGGATGGAATAAAAAGGTTAAATTTTTCTTAAGTAAAGAGATGGATAAATATATACCATACTAACACAGATAAAAAGAAAGCTGCGGTAGCTATCTTAATTTCAGACAAAGCAGACTTCAGAACATGAAAAATTATCAGGAATAAAAAAGAGCATTACATAATGATAGTGGTCAATACTCCAAGAAGGAATAACAATCTTTACTGTGTATGCATTTAACAAAAGACCATCAAAATACATGAGACAAAACTAGTAGTATTACAAGAAGACATAAAAACATCCACTATTATACTTGGTGACTTCAGAACTCCTCTAACAGTAATTGACAGATTCAGTAGGCAGAAATTAGTAAAGATATCATTAAACTGTACACACTGTCAGTCAACTGGCTCTAATAGACATTTATAGACCGTTTTATTCAACAACAGCAGAATTCACATTCTTCTCAGGCTCACTTGGAACAGTCGCCAAGATACACCATATTCTGGGCCATGAAAGTCATTTTAACAAATTTTAAAGTATAGAAATCATACAAAGTATGCTCTCTGTGGAAGTAAACTATAAATCAGTAAGAGAAACATAACTGAAAATTCTCAAATATTTGGAGATTAAATAAGCATATAGGTCAAAAAAATAAATCTCAAGAGAAAATAAAAAATATTTTTAACTAAATGAAAATGAAAATACAAGTTAGAAAATTTATGAAATGTAGTGAAAAAAAGTACTCACACAGAGACATACAACATGGAATGCATATTTTAGGAAAGAAGAAAAATCTAAAATATTCTAACCTTCTACCTTAGAAAACTACAGATAAAAAAGAGCAATATAAACCTGAATAAAAAATAAAAACTAAAACAGAAATCAATGAAATTGAAAACAGGAAAAGAACTGCAAAAACCAACAAATCTAAAAGTGAGTTCTGGTGGCATGGTGGCTCACACCTACAATTCTAGCACTTTGAGGTGGGTGGATTACTTGAGACCAGGAATTTGAGGCTGCAGTGAGTTATGATTGCTCCACTGAACTCCAACCTGGGTGAGACAGCGAGACTCTGTCTCTAAAAATGTTTTTTTAAATAAGTAAAATAAAAAGTGGACTATTTGTAAACATCATTAAAATTGATAAGCCCATAGCCAAGATAACCAAGAAGAAAAAAAAAGATACAAATAACAAGTTGCAAATGAAAGAAGGGTCATCACTACTGATCCCAGAGACATTGAAAGAATAATAAAGGAATATTATAGGCAATTTTGTGCCCACAAATTTAATAACAACTTTAGATGAAAGAGACGAATTCCTTGAAAGACACACTCTATCAAACACACAAAGAGAAATAGTCTAAGTTATCTGTTAAATAAACTGAATCAATAATTAATGGTCTTGATTCGATGGGCACAAATGGTTTGGTGAAGTCTACCAAACATTTAAGAAAAAGATGACACTAGTTCTCTACAATTTCTTCCAGAAAATAGAAGCAGAGGGAACACCTTTTTACTCATTCTATGAGCTCATAATTACCCCAATACCCAAACCAGACAAAGATATTACAAGAAAGTAAAGTTACAGATCAATATCTTCGTGAACAAGAATGCAAAAATCTTCAGCAAAATATTAGTACATAGAATCTAACAATATGTAAACATAATCATATACCACAAACAAGTAAAACTTAATCCAGGTATGTAAGTCTGGCTCAACATTCAAAAAGCTATTAATGTAACCAATCACATCAAAAGGCTACAGAAGAAAAATCATATGATTATATTTATTGATATAGAAAAGACAATTGACAAAATCCAATACCACTCAGTTTACCAGGAATAAAGAGGAACTTCCTCAACATTATTTTTTAAACAGATGTTTAAAAATCTACAGCCAACATCTTGCCTAATGATGAGAAACCAGATGCATTTCTGCTAAGACAAGGAGCAAGACAAAGATGCCCCCTCACCACTCCTATTCAATTATGTATATGTTGTCCTGTCTAATGTACTAAGACAAGAAAGGGAAATAAAAGGTGTGTAGACTGTGAAGGAAGAAATAAAATTTCATCTATTTAGAAAACTGGCTATGTAGAAAATCCCAAAGAATTAACAAAAAAAAACCTCTTGAAACTAATAAGCAACTACAGAAATATTGCAGGACTCAAGGTTAATATGCAAAAGTCAACTGCTTTGATTTTAATTACTATCATCAATGAAACTGAAATTCAAAACTATAAACACAATATCAATTATAACATTAGCACCAAAAAATAAAATACATAGAAAATATGTACAAAATATTTATGAGAAAAACTATAAATTGATTTTTAAAAATTTTTAGCCTAAATAAAGAAAGAGTTGTTCCATGTTCATAGAAAGACTTGATATTCAAAGATGACACAAACAAGTGGAAAAATATCCCATGCTCATTGACTGGAAGCATCAACATTGTTAAGATGTCCATCTTACCTAAGGCAATCTACAGATTTAATGCAATAAACATCAAATTACCAGCAACATTTTTCTCAGATCTAGAAAAAAACAATACAGGAATTCATATGAAAACACAAACGACCAAGAATAGCCAGAACAATCCTAAGCAAAAAAAAACAAAGCAGGAGGTATCACACTACCAGACTTTAAACTTTACTATAAAGCTACAATAATCAAAACAGCCTGGTATTGGTACAAGAACAGGTATACAAACTAATGGAATAGAATTGAGAATCCAGAAGCAAAACCCCAATTTCTCAACCAACTCATCTTCAACAAAGCCTCCATCACCCACCACTGGGGAGAGGAGAACCTATTCAGTAAATGGTGCTGGGAAAACTGGCTGACCACACGTAGAAGATGCAAACAAGATCCCTATCTATCCCCATACACAAAAATTAACTCCAAATAGATCAGAGACCTAAATGTAAAACCTCAAACCATAAGAACCTTAGAAAATGCAGGACACACCCTTATGGAAATTCCTGAGCAAAACCCGAAATGCATCCAATTC
>CAUYQG010078759.1:0-15910 GCA_963574415.1 Tarsius wallacei | reverse complement strand
GGGCTCCGGCGATCCTTCCGCCTCAGCCTTCCAAGTAGCTGGAACGACAGGCGCGCGCTACCACGCCCGGCTAATTTTTTGATTTATTGTAGAGATGAGGTCCCGCCAAGTTGCCCAGGCGGGTCTCGAACCCGCGGGCTCCGGCAATCCACTCACCTCAGCCTCCCAAGGCGCGGGATTACAGGCTGAGCCACCGAGCCCGGCTCATTCTATTTTTAATATAAGCAAACACACTCCCATCTCAGATGATTGGTAATGGTGGCATACTATACACACATTTACTTCTCTTGCTTATTTCACTCAGTAATTACTGCATTGTATAACTTTCCTCAATTATTATACTGATAATTGTATAAGTATATAGTATGTACCACTGTATAATTATTATATAATTATCTTACTGGTTCAGCAGTGTAGTCTAATAAAAAAAGGTAACCTGCTTCATGTTTAAATACTCATCAATGATTGGTTTTGAAAGCATACATCAGGCCCTCGTTTAAGGTGTCAGTGTTAAGGAACAATCATAATCTATTTCACTTGAAAGTTAGCTGTTTCTGCTAGAGTCAGTGTTATATTCTTTTACATGAAAATCTGCTAAAAATTAGTACAATGTATAAATTCTCTTCCTTTCCTTAGCCAATTGCAAGAATACATTTTCCCATTAATTAAAATTTTGAAATATTTGTATATAAAGAGCTCCAGAATGCATGTAGGTTATTTTTATTTTTTACTAGTCTCTTGCTTGTAGAAATGTATAATAGATGGCCAGGCATGGTGGCTCATACTTGTAATCCCAGCATTTTGAGAGGCTGAGATAGGAGGAATGCTTGAACCCAGGAGTTCAAGGCTAACCTGGGTAATATAGCAAGAACTCATCTCAAAAAAAAAAAAAAAAAAGAAAAAGAAAAAAAAATTAGCCAGGCATGATGGCACACGCTTGGAGTCTCAGTTACTAAGAAGGCTGAGGTGAGAGGATTACTTGATCCCAGGAGTTCAAGGTTGCAATGAGCCCTGATTATGTCACTGTACTTCAGCCTGGACTACAGAGTGAACACCTTTAAAAAAAAGAAAGAAAGAAAGAAAAGAAAAGAAGAGAAGTTTATAATAGAAATTGTAGAATGGAAAAATCTGAAGTCAGAAGAACTGAATAGAAATCTTAACTAAGCTGCTACCTAACTGAATGACTTCGGGCAAGTCATTTCATTTCTTAGAACTTCAATTTTCTCATCAGTCAAGTGGAGACAATACTCCCAGTGCCAGAATATTGTTGTGAGAAAAAATAATTACTTGAGAGCAACATATAAACCCCAAATCGCTCTGCAAATGTAAAGCATAATAAGCAGGGAATTAAAGAACTGGTTTGTTAAAATCCAATCTTAAAGGTATAATTTGTTTGTTTAAAATGACGGCAACATTGACTATGAATGAGAGCTTTGCAATCATCTAAGCTGCAGCCCGGAAACTGAGTTTTTGCCTGAACAGAACTCAGTTATAAATATCTGTCTTTGGATTTGACATTCAATTCTGAGATGAATCGAACATGCTTCAGAATTTTAATCTGACATCCAAGAGCTAAGCAGATAAAACATTTTTTGGAGGAAAAAAAAAAAAAAGCAACCTGCTAATCTCAAGTGACTTTTAATTCCAAGTCTGATTATTCAATATAGAAAATGCATCTTCAGATAAAAACTTAGTTCTGAAATTTACCTCCAAAGCTTTTAAATAATCTAAGTTGTAGAGAGAAAACGTGTCCATATTTTATGTTAAGGGAAAATAAAACAATACAATCATTTTTTCTCTCAAGATGCTTTAAACAAGCATAAACTTTGTTAAAGAAAGAATATTATACTATATACCTTTGAATGTATTTCTGCAAATAATAAAGCAATAGGAGTAAAAAAGATTTATGAGATTGCACTAAAAATCAACTCTCTTCATAGTTGTCTTTTTTGGACATTACAAAACATATCCATTAAAATTATTCATCCTTGCCAATGAACTCTGCATATGATTTCTGTTTGTAATCAAAATTGAAGAAATCTGCCTCTCTGCTTTTAAATAAAAATCTACATTAGGGATTGTATACAAGTTAACATGTATAAAAAATTTTAAAACCATATATAGATATTTTAGTTCTAAACTTTACAGTTGCCTATTATTTTCCTCTTTCCAATTAAATCCTGAATGCTGCCAACAGTTACATGTCTAAGTTACCAATCCAGTCATAAATGCTCACTGGGGAGGAAGGGCAGAGGAATTTAGCTACAAAAATTTTCAGACACACACAAAAGCAGAGAGCATAGGTCAACGAGCCTCCATATACCCACCACTTGAATTTAACAATGTCAAAAACTTGCCTCACTTCCAACGTCCTCCCTTTATCACATTGCCGAAGCCTTTTATAGCAAAATTCAGACTTTAGGCACACTTCAGCATCTATCTCTAAAAAGGATAGACATTTTCTTACATAAGCACAATGCTATTTCCACTATACTAAAACTGCCAATGGTTCCTTGATTTCATCTGTTACCCAGCTCATAACAAAGTTTCCTAATTGCTTCAAAATAGTCACCTCAGAGTTGGTATATCCAAATTAGGATCCAAACAAGGCCTACACATTCCATTTGGAATCCATTTCTTCCTTTTAATACATATTTTTTGAGTGCCTATTTCTTGCTAAGTTCTTTTGCATTTATTACCAAATTTAATATCAAGAAGTCCTCTGGAGGAAATGTGGCAGACACAGGTACTCGTCTGCCAAAACTTGTGCTTTCTCCTCCATGGTATGGAGCTATTGCTGGGAAGTCGCTACCCACAGAGGCCTTGCCAAGGAGTGGTTACCTAAACTACACAGATCAAGGTTGATCTAACACAACTTCCAGTACTTTAGACCAGCAGTCCCCAACCTTTTGGCATCAGGGACCAGTTTCATGAAGGACAATTTTTCCATGGAACAGGGGAATGATTCAAGCACATAACATTTATGGTGTACTTTGTTTCTATTATTATTACACTGTAATATATAATGGAATCATTATATAATTCACCATTTAAAAAAAAGAAGTGCAGGTGTAAGAGGTAAATAAATAATGGGTGGGCAATATGGGCACTAAAATAAGTTTCTGATTCTGACTTAAAGCCTGTCACCAGAAGAAGCTGTACAATTGAAGTACATCAACTCCTCACTTGCCACTTACTGATAGTGTTTTGATATGAGTCTGCAAGCAATTGGTTTATTGTGATCTCTGTGTAGTCAAACCCCCCAGTTAATGTTAGTCTGTATTTGCAGCCACACCCCAGCACTAGCATCACTGCCTCAGCTCCACCTGAGATCATCAGGCATTAGATTCTCATAAGGAGTATGCAACCTAGATCCCTCACATGTGCAGTTCACAACATGCTCATCCTCCTATGAGAATCTAAAGCACAGCTAATCTGACAGGAAACAGAGCTCAGGCAGTAATGCAAGTGATGGGGAGTAGAGATAAATACAGATGAAGCTTTACTAGCTCACTCCCTGCTCACCTCCTGCTGTATGGTCTAGTTCCTCACCAGGACCTAGGGTCAAGGTCACCTGCTTTAGACCAAGTTTCTCTTGGCCTGGACTAGAGATAGGCCTCAGTGACAAATGCTCCCAGTAACTTCCCTTTACCTAGTGAGATGCTCCCTGCAAAGTGACTTGTGTACATATTAGTACACAAAGTTCCTAACTCCTAGACAAAGTTCCTAACTCCCTTCTCTGTGCCAAGATGCCATGTCACATTTCAATTACATCACTTCTGGCATTTTATTGTAGCCATGCCTGTCTTCAACCCACTACACAGTAAACTCTTCAGGTTAGAAATTATACCTTATTCAATGTTGAATCTCTAGGGCTTAACACAGTGCCTGGCATATAAAAATTTGTGAAATAAAAAAAAGAAATGAAATGAAACAATTGAACATCCCACTTTTAGAACATTTTTTTAATCAATATTTTTTATTTTAATATTGTGGGGTACAGTTAAGGGTTAGGTATACAAATATGCTTCGTTCAGGTACCCTTGTTGATAAGGGGTGTCTCCCCATCCCCAGACAGATATTGACTGTCTAGAACATGTTTTAAAAGGCAGGTATAACATTTATTTGAAAGGAAGTCTTCTAACGCATCCACAGCAAAATCACAGAACTAACGAGGAACCGAGGAATGGAAAATGGTGATACAGAAATTTATAGAGCATCTGAAGAAAACAAAGGGAGATGGAGGAGAAAGGAAAGAGTCCAGGAAAAAATTTTTATACTTTCAAGTAAGAAATTGCTGTGAAATTCTAAAACATAAAGCAAATCAAATTGTAGTTAATAAGAGGTCAAGAAACTGTCACTTCATTTTTGTGCAGGAACGTCTCTGGCTGATTAGCAGTTAAGCTATTTTTCAGTATTACCGGATTGTGATAACACAATTCAAATCAATGTTTAACAATCTTTATTGTTTAAGAAGCCTAGCCTAAATCCTTTGCACTTCAGCTTAAGCACATTTCTTCTCTCATGCCATCACGGGAGGTAAGCAGCTGGCTGCCATGCTAACCAGATCTCTTTATATACTCTGAGACCCTCCAAATATGTACTGCTTATTCCAATCTTTAAAATAGGCAGCCCTCTTCACACCCTTCCTTATGCATCCTGTTGGGAATGTTCCTTTATGTAATTCATCATTTTAAATGCTACATTCCTTAACTTCACCTCTCTCCAAGCCCCTTCTGTTCACTTCTCCAGTTCCATTTACTACATTAATTCCTTCCCCTCTCAAATTTTCTTCTGCTTTCCACGTCTTAACAGAAGGGCTCATTTTAGATAATAATTTACCTTACATTTCATTCCTTGTTTTGAAGTGTCCAATGATAAAATTAAAACAGCCCCAATCAGAATCATGAAACCAACCTCAAAACAGTCTCCATCTGTCTTGGGAAGA
This sequence comes from Tarsius wallacei, assembly GCA_963574415.1. Taxonomy (NCBI): domain Eukaryota; kingdom Metazoa; phylum Chordata; class Mammalia; order Primates; family Tarsiidae; genus Tarsius; species Tarsius wallacei. The sequence goes on along the minus strand of CAUYQG010078759.1, from coordinate 10,962 downwards.
TTTGCCTTGCTGTAGATGTGTTGATGAATTTTTAGCACAAATTAAACCTCACAAAATCACTCTTCAAGTATTTCTACAAGTGTTCCATAGTGCTGCCATTGTGTCGCCCTCTGATAACATTAGAATGGCACAGCTGTTCTGAAGCTGAATGACATTGATTCAAACAACCCTGCTTACAACTTACAAAGCTGGGGAAAATTTCTGGGAGGTGAAGTGACTGGTCCCAAGGAAGAGTCCAGCAAGAGTATTCTCTATGATGCTACACTGCTTATTATAAGGTTTGCTATTCTGCTTTCTTTTACTGCTATCCAAAAGGTTTGGCAAATATACCTACTGGTAACATGGAGATGAAAAGAAAATGCCTTTTCTAGTCCTAGAAACAAACAGTAACTAACAACAAACAGTAAATAACAGCAACACAATAGCTAACCCATTACTTACACAGCACTGACATGCCAGGTACTGTTATAAATACCTTAACAGTTAACTCATTCAATCTGTAGAATACTCTTGTGAGAGAGACATTTTTATCATCCTCTTGTTACACATGAAGAAAATGAGGCCCAGAGAGTTTAAGTAACTCGCCCAAGGTCAAGCATGATTTGGCTGAGATTTAAATTCAGGGCGTGTGGCTCCAGAGTCCATGCTGTTCATCATGACATATACTGTGAATGGCTCAGGAGACTCATCTTTGTGGCATAGAACATATGTTTGCTGAGGTAATATACTTTTAGTAAATATGAACATTTCAAAAATATGTTTCATCCTATTTAACAAACAATACAAAAAATAATCAACATGGTATCAATGTGGTTTCAAGATGGCTTTTATTCCCATCTGTGGAAAGCAACAAACTACTGAGAGCATTTTCAATAGAGCATGTGTATATAGCTGATATTTGAACAAAGATCTTCCTAAATCTAAAATAAATTTCTTAATATAAACATCAGCTATTTATATAAAACTATTTTTAAAACTCAAATAATGTTCAGACAAATGCTTTTGTCTAATGAATGGAGCAGTTCAGAGGTGGAAGCACAAATATTGTAAAATGAGATTTATACACTATGTGTGATATTTCATACATTATCATTATTGGACCATGACCAACAAACATGTTCAAAATCCCAGCAGATAGAACAATCGGTCAGCAAATAGCAACAGCATTTACTGAGCACAAAGCCCTGGACTAGATCCTATAAAGGATCAAAGAAAGAGGCTCAGCCTCTATCCTCTGATGTAAAGAGGCTCAGCCCCTATCCTCAAAGAATATAGCCAGTAACAGGGCACCTGATAAATGCTAAATATCCATCTCGGTTGGGATCTTCTGATTGATTATAAGAGTAGAGATTAACTCAGGTTATACTACATAATAGGAACTAATCATAAAGCTGTATCTGGAAATAGGAAAGATAGATGTTTCCCCCATATCCATACGACGCACAGAAGCCCCAAGAACGTAGCTCAGGCTTGGAGAGACAGAAAGGAGTTCGAGATTAGAGGATGTTTGGGATCCAAAGAAGCTCTAGCAACTGTGCTACCAACAGGAATCTGCTTATCCCTACTCTGCTCATCATCATCTCTTCTTCTCTTTGTCACTGGGTCTCTGTTTCCAACCGCTTACCTCTCTGTGTATCACAAAGACACCCAGAGAGGGGATCTGATCGTCAAATTTTTGTCATCATTTCTTGGGTTCTAGCACTACCAGAAGATGCACCCAGAATGAGGAAAGAATTTTTGCTTGACCTAGACCCCTGGAAACCACAGGACTACTATCAACATCTTAGGGACTCCTAGACTGAACCACTCCTAAGAAATCTGGGCCAGGGTTAAAAATATAGCAATTACAAGACCAGTGAGATCACTCTAGTTTCTTACTTAGAGATTGATTTCCTTAGTATGACATACACACCCTATGGAAGGCATATAATATAGCATACACATGTTTTTATAAGCCTGGAAAGAGCAGTGGATGAGAGGGTGATCTCTAAAGATGTATTACCTGTGTTCAAATTCAGTTCTGATGCTCAAAAGATATGTGACCATGTGCAAGTTATTTAACCTATCTGTGACTCGGTTTCCTTGTCTAGAAAATTGAGATAATAGTAATCTCCAGTTCATAGGGCTGTTATAAGAACAAAAGAACTAAATCATTCAAAGGGCACATATGCCTGAAACACAGTGAGTACCCGTGAATTTTAGCTGTTATTTTCTTATTACTTCTAGCACACCTTATCAATTTATCCCTTAGGGCGGGGAGTGGTGGCTCATGCCTGTAATCCCAACAATTAGGGAGTATGAGGCAAGATTATTTGAGCCCAGGAGTTTCAAATCAGCCTAGGCAACACAGAGAGACCTTGACTCTGCAAAAAATTTAAAAATTAGCCATGCATGGTAGCATGTGCCTGTAGTCCCAACTACTCGGAAGGCTGAGGCGGGAAGACTGCCTGAGCCCAGGAGGTCAAGGCTATGGTAAGCCATGATCATGCCACTGCACTCCAGCCCGGGCAACAGAGTGAGACTTTGACTCAAAGAAAAAAAAAATTATCCCTTGGAACACCAGCACAAAACTCCTATCCTTACATATTATTCTGTTTCTGTCATGACCCTCTGCCTTGATCTTCTCCTAATTCACTCTAGTGAAGGCCTTCTCATGCCTCGAAGTTCAGAACAAATTCCCTTTTTTGAGCAATGCTCCCTGTAGAATAACAGTTTCCAGTAGGGGCCTTCATCAATTCCTCCAGTTCTGTATGTTTTTGACACTGATCTAGAGGTGAGCAATTCAACACCTTCCTGTTGAATCTGGCCTTGGGACTGGCTTGAATGTGGTAAAAAATGACATTCTGGGACTTTCAGGCCTAGGCCTTAAGAGGATTCTCAGCCTTCACTTTCTGTTCTTGGAAACCAGCCACCATACTATAAAAAACCCATGCCATATGGAAAGGCTACACGAGGGGAACTACAGCATAGATAAAAACCCCAGATTAGTGCTCAGTATATGCCGGCACCAACTCTCAGCCATGTGAAAGAAACATCTCGGATGGTCCAGCCCAGTCAAGTCCCAGATGAATGCAGCCCTAGACATCATCAGGGAACCAGCTAAGCTTAGTCAGCCGTTAGAAATGTAAGAGATAATAAAAAGATTGTGGTTTCAAGCCACCACATCCTGTTAGCAATAGATGGCCAAAACACTCATTCATGAAACTCCTGGAAAGGCTAGGTAATCCTTGGACTAAGCTTCCATAATTCTATTCTGCCATTTAACAAACTGTATTGTAATTATTTATTTTTATGCCTGTCTCTTCTCCTAAGAGTCACTGAGGGTCTCAAGGCTAGTAATCATAGACTTAAGGAAGAAAAGCTTTTTCAGAAATAATCCCAGAAGAAGTAACAGACTTTACAATGGCTAGAGCAAACATGTAAAAAAAAAAAAATAGAAAAAAAAGGGCTACAAGTTACTTCCAACCTATCATTTTGGCATTCTCTAAATCATTGAAGATTTAAACTAAGTTATATAAAAGGTAAGACATGCCATCCCAAAACAATGGTCAAATGACTTAACATACTTTCTATTTAGCATCTTCTTTACTATACTGCCAGAACCCTTTTCTGAAAAGAAACAAAGACAGATGGACAGAGAGAGAGAGAAGAGGAAAAAAAAATGAAAGAGAAAAAAGGACCAAAGTTAGCCAACATTGTTCTTACTTGTTTATTTTTTTAAGAACAAGGGGGAGAAGGGACTGGGTTTACTAGTCAGCATGACTTCTGGGAGACTGGAAAATAGATTGGTTGTAAATGGGGACTGTGAAGTCAGACGGCCTGGGTTTTCATTCCATTTCACAGTCTGGGTTTGAATCCCAGCAACACATTTGTGTGACAAATCACTTAATCTGACCGTGCCTCAGTTTTTTAAATTTATAAAATGGAGATATTAAGAATACCTACTTCATAGGATCCAGTTAAGGATAAAATGAGTATGTAAAACACATGGTATGATGCCTGACATTCAATAAGCCTATGTAAGGATTAGTTACTACTGCTGTTTCTCCTCCTCCTTCTCTTCCTCTTCCTCTCCCTCCTCCTCCTCAGACATAATAACAAAGATAGTGTCATTTTATGTAATGGATAGACAAAGAAGCCACTGGAACCATGCAATAAGTAGTGTTTGGGCAATTCACTCTCTAACTTACTATGCTAGACACAAAAATAAATTTCAACATGAATTTTACTTTTAAAACAAAAACTTCATAGCATTTATTAGAGAATATAGGAGAATATCCTTAATTGCTTGGTTTGTAGGGAAGAATATATTAAGACTGATATAAAAAGTGCAAATCATTAAGGAAGATTGTTAAATTTGACTGTATTGATTTTTAAAAATTATGTCAAACAGACAAAAAATACCATAAACAATATTAAAAGACAAGTTAGAGACTGGGAAAAGAAATTTATCCAGATTAGTGCCCAAAATATGTAAAGAACTCCTACTAATCAATAATAAAAACCAAATAACCCAATAAAAAATGGGCAGGATAATAAGCTATTTGCCTAAGGAAAATAAATGGCTAATAACACAATTCAATAAACTCCAATCAAACATACCCCTCAATTGCAAATGATTAGATAGTTCATGCTTGGAAATTGACTTCTTTGTCCTCTGCCTGGACCCTAAGCTAAAATTATCTTCTGAGTTAAAAATGGAGAGGTAGGTAAAGCAAGGAGATGGGGGAGGGAAGAGTAGGCTCCCCAACTCCAGAAAGTTTCCATCCCAAACTTTCCAGATCAAGCTGATTAGAGTCATTAACTTTTCAATAATATAATCTGAAATTTTATGTTATTAACATTTTGAACCTCACTTATCACATTTTAGTGATATCTTATAAGAATGACAACATCTTACTTAAGGCAAGACATGGTTGTAGTAGATTCTCATGGTTGTAATAGTCAGGGTTTAATAGATTATTTATTTATTTATTTTTATTTTTTATTTTTGAGTTGGAGTCTCAATCCATCGCCCAAGCTGGAGTGCAGTGGCATACTCACAGCCACCCCGGCATCTACCTCCTGGGCTCCAGGAATCCTTCCGCCTCAGCCTTCCAAGTAGCCGGAACTACAAGTGCAAGCCACCACACCTGGCTAATTTTTTGGTTTATTGTAGAGATGAGGTCTTGCCAAGTTGCCCAGGCTGGTCTTGAATCCATGGGCTTAGGCAATCCTCTCACCTTGACCTCCCAAAGTACTGGGATTATAGGCGTGAGCCACCGAATTTGGCCACTCTACTCTCAAATATGTGCAGGCAGACAAGCTCTAATCACCTAGTGTCAGAGGAAAGCCTCTTGCATGAAAGATAGACACAAGCAAAATCTCACTCTTGTTGCCCAGGCTGGAGTGCAGTGGCATGCTCATGGCCCACCCCAGCATCAACCTGCTGGGCTCTGTCGATCCTTCCACCTCAGCTTTACAAGTAGCTGGAACCACAGGCGTGCACCACCAGGACTGGCTAATTTTTTGATTTATTGTAGAGATGAGGTCTTGCCAAGTTGCCCAGACTGGTCTCGAATTCATGGGCTTAGGCAAGCCTCTCATCTCAATCTCCCAAAGTGCTAGGATTACAGACTTGAGCCAGCGCATATTAACTTAGAACAACCCTATAGTGTAGGTGTGATTATCATCGCTATTTTGCCAATAAGTCACAAAATGGTGACAGGCCCAAGGTCACCCAGAAAAGTCAGGGTTTAAACTCAAGTTATCTGGCTTCAACATCCAGCTCTTAATCCTATTTTAGTATTGCCTCCAATCCCGGGACACATGAAAAGAAGGAAAGAATCTCAGTAGTATTCAGGAAATGCAACATTGCAACATACAACTTCCACTATATACAGATTAGCAAAATACTTAAAAATCTAACAACAACGAGCACTATGAGAATGTGGAGCAATAGTACACTTGTCTAGAGGGCTTGTAAATTGGTACACTGTCGGGGGCATTTGGAAGATATGTATTCTTTGTGACACAGCAGTTTCACTTCTAGATATATGCAGTTGAGAAAATATTTGCCAAGGAAGTAAGTAGAGAAATGTTCATTTCAACCATGCTTGTACTGGTAAATATATATGCAATATATAAATATTATTTACATTTACACATATAAATGTCTATAAATGAAAGACTAGATAAGTTTGGTATAGTCACACAATGCAATACTATTCAACAGTTGAAATGGATAAATTGGAACTACTAGTTTTGAAATAGATAAGTCCTATAATCATATCAAATTAAAAAGCAAGTTGAAGAATGGTACCATGGACTATCATTTATGTATATGAAACATCATTTATAATATGAAATATTATATATAATTTATATTATCATATACAATTTTTAAAGAATACATGCATGCAAAGGAAAATGCACACTTGAGAATGGAGATAAGAAACACTGAATTCAAAGCCATGGTCACCTTGGGGGAGAAAGGATAAGGCAAAGGCACCCAAGAGCTTCAGCTGTAACTGTAATGTAGCTCTGGCTTAAAATAAATAACTAAGGCAAATATGTTGAGAGTTAATAAAACTGGGTGCCAGGTGCATGGTGGTAAGTTAGTTTGTATACTTGTCTCTATATTTAAAATATTTCATAACCAAAAACATAAAAACAGATGAAATGTGGTATAACAGACAACATTCCAAAAATAAATGACAAAGAGGAAATTTATATACATTTCATCGAAGACCTTTTTTGAGAAACACTGCTGTATAGGCACATCTGTTACTGTCTAGGTTTTTAATTTTTTTGTTGGGTCCCGCATCTTTTTAGAGATTTAACAAAATAAATTGTTTCTACTACAGCAATAACACTGCGGTTTTGCATAAAACAACAAAACGTGCATTATGATTAACAGGAAAATAAAATTAGTGACAAAATGTTTATAAAATTATCAGTGATGTATTTGTCCTAGCCTGGAAAAGTATGCCATAAGACTGAAACAACAGGTGAAATACATATATGAAATATGTTTTTGTTGTCTTTTAATAGAGAGTTGATATTTTCTCTTCCATGCAGAAGAGAAGATATTCAGGGTTAATGATTTCAAAGCAGGATGATAACTGTCAGGCTATGATTAATGCCTCTAGAATATCAAAAGGTAAAAGCTCAGGGACAAGAAAAAAAATCACTGTGTCCAAGCATGAGTTTACTGGCCCATTACTCTGTTCATTTATATTCCACCATCTAAGTTTCAGGATATGATCTAAATACAAATTCTGAGATGCAGTTACAAGGAAGAACAGATCAAGAAGTGTGGCATGCAAAAAACATTGCCTCCTGAAGAGAACTCAAGATCATAATAAAACTCTCTCTTTTCTCTCTTTGTACTTCTTGCCATTTTGAGTTATACTTCATTACCTTTACAGTTTATTCAAATTCGTATATCTTAATATTGATGTGTAAACGTAGTAACAACACACTTAACCAGAGTCATTGAAATGACAATCTAAATTACATGAAACATGGCCAAGAGGAAACCCCCAAGAACAATCAAAATACAAGACACAGAGTTCAATCATTTAGTCTTACTTTGCAGCGAATACTACAAAAATGTAATCGTATGATTCCACTACAGATGAAAGTTGTTTAAAAAGGCATAGATATAATATCTGGAAACATCAGTAAAGGAACATATGAAAAAAAATACCAATTTATCACAGAAATTTTAGAAAACCTAGTCATTAGGAGCCACTTGCAAACAAGCAAACCATTTGTCATGTCTGAATAGTCCACAAAAATGCTACAGTATTTATGATGATTCATAACTAATCATGCCCTTGAATTATCAAAAAAATGATACTTACTGAATATACCTTGGTTAAGAAGCATGGGGAAATGACTTTAAGCCACTGATTCTAAAATTTGCATGGAAAAACAAATATGCAAAAATGTTCTGAAGAAAAATATTGAGAGCGGTTGTCCCATCAGTTTTAAGACACAATGAAACAACATAATAATTAAAATAGTGCAATATTATCACAAGAACAGAAACCAGATCAATGAAACAGAACTGTCTCCAAACAGTAGGATATGGAAGACAAGTGATATTTGATAAAGAGAATATCAGAAATCAATAAGTAGTTATCGAATTAATGTAATGAAATGCTTGGTCAACTACTCTGAATATTGTCTAGTTAGGGGAATTTATAATGTCACCTCAAACCATATATTAAATAAATTCCAGACAGGAATGTTTAAAAAAACTTTTTAAGGTCACTATTTTACAAAAGAAGGGCTCTAAACATAGAGAAAATGAGTAAAAGAAAGAAAGAAAAAAAGAAAAGCAGGTATAATTAAAATGTGCTACTTACAAAATTAATAGGTTCCATTTTTGTTATATATAATTCTCCCTACTTGTCATTTATATTTGACCTTTGTTAATTTTTGCTATGTGAAAAGTTTCAAATTAGTCACATTTGAAAATATTTACCTAATAGCTTCTACTTTTATGGCTACGCTTGGAAAGATCTTTACTATCCCGTGATTATACACATATTCACTTAAACACTTATATAATTATAAAAGTATTATGTGATAGATTCTGAAATTTTAAAATGCATGAAAAAATAAACAAGAAAGTTTATTGATTTTTCTCACCATAAGAGAAAATTTTGTTACGTGTTAGAATACATTCTTTACTTTTTAGTATATATATATATATATATATATATATATACCTTGAACATATGCCAATTTCTCATACTTACTTGGGTTTGCTTTGGGACTTACAATTCTGTTACCAATCTAATGTTTTTTATTTTTATATAAATGGGATAATAGTTGTTATTTTTTTAAAATTTGAATCCTTAGTCTACTTGAAATCTATTTTGTTATGACATATGAGAAAGAATTCTAACAATGTTTGCCCCAAAATTTGGACATTTGTCCCCAGTGAATTATATACCTTGAACATATGCCAATTTTTCACACTTACTTGGGTTTGCTTTGGGGCTTACAATTCTGTCACCAATCTAATTATAAATTGGTCATCTGACTATCTAAAACTTTTAAATTAATAAAAGTGTGAAAGTGAAAGGCAAAAAATTAGAAAAAATTATTGCTGCAAATATGACAGACAAATGGTTGACAACATTTTTTTTTTTTTTTCGTAGTCTCACTCTCATCCAGGCTGGAGCACAGTGGCATGCTCACAGCCACCATAGCCTCGGCCTGCTGGGTTCAGGTGATACTTCCACCTCAGTCTTCCAAGTAGTACCACCATGCATGGCTAATTTTTCTTGATTTATTGTAGAGACGAGGTCTCACCAACTGCCCAGGCAGGTCTCAAACCCCTGGGCTCAGGCAATCCTCTAGCCTTGGCTTCCCAAAGTGCTGGGATTACAGGCTTGAGCCACTGCACCAGGTCGGCTGACAACTTTAATATGATAAATCATGCAAGTCAACAAAAAACTACTAAAATTTCAGTGGGGAGCATGGAAGATGGGCATGGGACAAGTGAGAAAAATTCATAAGCGAAAAAAACAAATGATTAATGTAAACTTGAAAAAGTGATTTTCATTCTATAGTCATCAAATAAATTTAAAAAATTAGATAACACTTATTAAACTGTCTAATTAGCTAGAATTGTTTATTAAAACGATGCCTTTTAAAGTCCTCAAAATTGAAAAGAATCTGAGGAGAAAGGCACTCTTACACATCCCAGCAGGACTACAAATTGGCAGAATCATTTTTTAAAACAATCTGGCAACAGCTAACAAGAATCATAAAACAGTATATATCCTTTGACTCAGCAATTTCCTTCAGACTGTAGCCTAGAAAATAACCTGAAATGTAGAAAAAGATTTATATATAAAGATATTCACCCTAGTTTTATTTATATAAAAATGGAAACTAGGTAAAATCCAATGAAATGATGACTATATAAATCATGGCATAACCACAGTAATGAATACTCTAGCTATTGAAAATAACACTTACAACATTGTTTAATGGTACATGGGAAGTACAATGTTATATAATATACAATATAATGTTATATGACTAAAAGGGAAGTTTTAAAATTCTATATCTATTTGGACCCCAGCCAGTAAAAAATGCATACAGGACAAACTCAAAGTAAACTCATCTACTGATCCTCTCTGAGAAGAGGGATTATGGTTGATTATGATTTTCTCCATTTCCTTATTTCCAAAAATACTTTGCAACATGTCTCTCTTGTTTTTGTATAGTTAGATGGGAATACAAATTTGAGAACGGCCTATGTTTTTAAGATGGGAAAACTATGAACAAACATAGTTATAAGCTGAAAGAAGCAACAGAGAAATGGAGAAGATGAAGGCTTAAAAGAAGAGAAAGGTGGATGTGACAAGAATTCCGAAGGGAAGAGGTATCTAGAGAACAGCTGGAGAGGCTTGCCTAGGACAGTATCTTTCCCTTGATCCCTGTGAGGAGGAGGAACTGGGTAGGGGCAAACACAGACAGATGTGTATGCAGGTAATGGGAGCAGAACATTCATGAAACTCACAGATGTTCTCTCTTACTCCCTAAGTCAAGCATGAGGCAAGCTCATCAGTGGAGTCTGAAATGGGCAGAGGGCAGTCAGGGAACTTGAGAAAAACGTTAAGGATTATGAAAATGGGAAGGGAGAGGGAGCTAATTAAAAACCGTGAAAACAACTGTTCTGGTATTTCTGTTTACCTAAAAACATGTTAAAATCATGAAATCATTTCAATTTGGGAACCAAAGGCAGTTACTATCTTCTTTGCCAGAGAATACTTCTACTGACATGTGTGTATCTATGCCATATCTTTTTTTTTTTTTTTTTTTTTTTTTTTGAGTTGGCGTCTCACTCTGTCGCCCAGACTGGAGTGCAGTGGCCGCTCCCGGCCACCGCAGCCTCGACCTGCTGGGCTCCGGCGATCCTTCCGCCTCAGCCTTCCGAGTAGCCGGAATTACAGG
>CAUYQG010078757.1:0-14450 GCA_963574415.1 Tarsius wallacei | reverse complement strand
TGTGTGTTCTGTTGTTTCTGTGTTTGTGATCTTGTGAAGTATATGGTCTTTCTTTTGTTTCTTTTTTTTTCTGCACCTAGCACTTTTTAAAGTGTCTCCTGTAGAGCTGGTCTTGAAGCAGCATATTCTCTTAGGTAATGGATGTCTAGGAGGGATTTTAATTCTCTGTCACTGATGAAGCTTAGCTTGGCAGGTAGAAGATTTTAGTTGAAATTGTTTATCTTTGAGAACATTAAAGATCAGGGCCTAAACTCTTCTAGTCTACAGTGTTTCTGCTAATAAGTCTGCAGCAATTCTGATTGGTCTTCTCCAGTAGGTAGTCTTTTTCCCCTTGTTGTCTTTAGGACTTCTTCTTTTATACCTACTTTGTATAGGCAAATTACTATGTGTCTAGGGGTTGTTCTTCTCATAAGATATCTTGCGGGGGTTCTCTGAATCTCTTGTGCTTGCATAGTCATCTAACTGGCCAGACAAGGAATGTTTTCTTGAATGATCTCATGGAATATTTGTTCCAGGGTGTTTTCTGTTTCTCTTGCTATTTCAGGTATTCTGATCAGATGTAGGTATGGTTTTGTGATATAATCACACATCTCTTAGAGAGTTTCTTCTTTCTTCTTAAGTTTTTTTTCTCCTATATTTTTAATAGCTTGGGTTAATTCCATATTTTGGTCTTCCAGCTCTGATATTCTTTCTTATGTTTGGTCAATTCTGCTTTCCATGCTTGTCAGTTTATTTATTTATTGGATGGAGTTCTTTATTTCTGTTATGTCCAAATACACTTTCTTGAGTTTGTCCAGTTCTGTTGCAGTTTCATTTAGTTTTAGCCCTTGTATTTCTTTTTTTTTTTTTTTGAGTTGGAGTCTCATTCTGTCGCCCAGACTGGAGTGAAGTGGCCGCTCCCGGCCACCGCAGCCTCCACCTGCTGGGCTCCGGCAATCCTTCCGCCTCAGCCTTCCAAGCAGCTGGAACTACAAGCGCGCGCTACCACACCTGGCTAATTTTTGATTTATTGTAGAGATGAGGTCTCACCAAGTTGCCCAGGTGGGTCTTGAACCCGCGGGCTCAGGCAATCCACTCACCTCAGCCTCCCAAGGCACGGGATTATAGGCTGAGCCACTGAGCCCGGCGCCCTTGTATTTCTTGATTTTTATTCACTCTATCCAGTGATTCTCTGATCTCCATAAGTACCATGTAGGTACTGTCGTTCTCAGAGATAGCCATTGTTTGTGCCCCAGTAGCTGTTCTTTCTAGCACTGACTCTTTGCTAGGGCTCTGATGGTTACCAGCAATTCTTCATTGACTTTTCTTCATTTGCAGCAGTTCTCTTGTCTTTCTCTTTAATTCCATTGCTCAATGGAACATGAAGAGTCAGTCACTTCAGTGGAATATGGAGAATCAATCACTGCTGATATTTGACTTACCTTTTGTTCTTCCTTGAGCCAGGGCTCCAGGTTTGTTCAATTATTAAGTGGGGTTTGGGGTTGTGTTTTATGTGGTCTCTTTACAATTGTGAGCACTTACTAAGGAGGGGGGAGGGGCTGCAAGAATTCAGAACCTATTGGCAGGTCATAATGTTTACTATTTGGTGAATGGACCAGCTGGTACTCCCTTTCCCTCTCTGCACAGTATGACCTTACAGTGGGTTAGTTTGCATAGCCCAGAGTCCAAGACAGGGTATTTTCCCCCAAGGGGGAAAAGAGAGGGAATAAGGAGAGAAAAAGGGAAAGGAAGATAAAAGAAAAAAGAAAGAAAAATAGAAAAAAGAAAAAAGAAAGAAACACACAAAAAACAGAGAAAGAACAAATGAAGAAACAGAAGAAGGAAAGAAAAGAGAAAACCAACCAACAAACTAAGCAACCAAACAAGATAAACAAACCAATATCACCACCAGCCTCTTTCTCTGTCAGTTCCACTGTTTGTATCTCTCACCCAGCAACTGATTCAGGGTGGAAGATGGATTGCCTTGGGTTCTACATCTGCCATTACCCGCCAGGGCTTATTCATTGGGGCAATGTGCTCTGAGATTGCAAAGAGCCTCCCCAACACAATGCAGAGATCAGCACCTGGTCTCAAGATACAGTTCTGCTGTTTCACAGAGGCCACCCTGGAGCACTTCTCTGCCCAGGCATTAGAAATGTCTGCTCAGTTTCTCTGCCGGCTGCTGTTTCTGTCACTATTGAGGTCAATAGTTCCCTTCTCAGCAGTTAAGAGTCTCCAAACTTTGGACCTGGTGGCAAGGTCCCAGAGTCCCATCCAGGCTTGGGGTGGGCTCTCCCTGCTGCTTCCTTGGGGGTCTACCTCAGGATCCCTCCCTGCATTCCCTCCACGGCCCGTGCTGCCAGCATTCAACTTGCTCCAGCAGAACTTCCTGGGAAAACTCCCAAATTGTCTGCTGCTAGGTCTCCCTCTCTGATTGCATGCATCTGTGTTTGGTCCAGTGTGGGGGTGGAGCATGTCTCTCTGGTACCATGCACTTGGTGTATCCTCTTTGGGCAAACGATGGTCGATTTCAGAGAGGTGCAGAGATCACCCCTCAGTCTCAGGATGCAGGCTACTCAGGATGCAGGCTGCTCAGAATTGGGCAAGATTAAACAGGTCTCTGCCCAGTCCCAGGACAGATAAAATAGCCACGGCCTATGTTTTTTCCTTCGATGGGACTCAGCTCAGGTTTCCTCCCTGTGCTTTCTCCATGGTCCCTGCTGCCAGTGCCTGGCCTGTTGCTGGAGGTGGTGGTGTGGGCGAAGTGCCAGGTGTCAAGAGGCAGCTGATTTCTTCTGTCTTTTCCTGAGGGAGCACCGGGGATGGTGGATCTTTCTTGCGCAGCAGGTATGGAATTCAGAGTAGTGGCAAATTGCAGCCATTTCTGCAATTTATTTTTATTTAAACCCATTTTTTAATTTAAACCCATTTTTATTAAATCCCTGGGTGCTTGATCCCATGTCTCCCCTTAGTTGGACATTCACTCAACCTCTTGCACACACAAATGGACACAGATTAGTTTTTTTATGCACTCATGCATGCAGAGACTCAACTCCGACTGGATCTGATGCCATCTTGCCTCTTTTTCCTCTCTTCTTTTTCCTTCACTGATACTTCTCCCTCTCTTCCTTCCTCCCTTTTTTCTTCCTTTTGAATTGCTCCAGTTTATTTTGATAAGGCTTATCTTATTTTTCTTTTTCAAAAATGGGTTTAAATAAAATTTACTTTTAGTTACTTAAATAATATCTGTAGTCATTTATTTGGTTCAAGATTTCATTACTTTTCATAGTACATTCCAATCTCTTTTCTTCTAGTATGTCCACTGCCAAACTTATCTTTCCAAGAAAAAAATCTGATCTGCCGACTGACACACACACACATGCACACACACACACATACACATACACAGACACACTCAAGCACACACACTTAGACATTCATGTCTTGCCATTACATCCAAGTTGGAGTCTAGTCTCCTTAGCATCACACATAAGCCCGTCATGATCTTACTAGACCCATTTTCTATAGATTCCTCTAACTAGACTTATCTTCCTGCTGTTTTAAATACACTCAACCTTTTCATGGTTCTGTATTGTCCATGTGTTTATTCTTGTACATAAATTGCTCCATCATCTGGAACACCCACTTTGGTATATCAATTTTTTCTGCTCAGAAATTCTCCCTACTCCCCAATGTACAGCATTGGAAGTATCTGGAGGATCTTGGGGGCTAAAACTGTTTTTCTATTATTATCTACACAGACGCACCTGATTATTTGCACATTTGTGAACAGAATGTAATTCTACCAGAGTTCTCTTAGGTTGACTTAGCGTCTTCTCCCTAATTACTCCACACAGGGCCTCAAGTGACAATAACAGCTGGTTATGCAATTAAAACCTTTGGGCCATGAGTGAAGAGTTCAGATAGGATGACTGGAAGGGCATAGTGTGTAACTTACTCATTGGTTTAATAAGATGGAAAGTATTTGGCTGCTCAGTTATGCAATTCATTTTAACTTGAATGGAGAAATCAAATTAACTGCAGGCAGGTATTATAAGAGCTGACAGTTCCGACATCCTCAGTGTTCCATGAAACCGAAAATTGTCCTTGTAGAGTCTCAGGTGTTCTTTTTCCTTCTTTTCCTTAGAGCGTTTCTGCATGCTGAAATAAATGTTATATATATGTTAGTAGTTAAAAGGATATTTTTGTTTTGACCCTATCAACTGCAGAATTTGCAAAAAAATTAATGAGAACATCAGTGGCAACAGCTAAAGAAAAAAAAAAATCCCCTGAGCTATTATCGCACCCATCAGTGTTCTAAATTGCTGGGTATCTTGGCACAAAAAAGAGTAGAGATATATGGATGTGGTGCTTCCATCTCATTTAGACTCATTCAGATAATTTTTGATTCATGCTTCACAGAAAAATAGACTGTTCATGCTTTCCAAAATTACTTTGATAAAGATTGGTGTGGTGGATTTGCTTTCGAACATTTCATGCAATAAGAAAATAAAGAACACATTTAAATTCCTTTAAATATATTTTTTATTTTACCTTTTCAGGATTTAGAATGTTTTAGAGCTTCAACATGTGGGCGAAACATAGAGAATGCAAAAATTAATAGTATAAATTAATAATGGCAATTTTAATATTCAAAGCTTCTTGAAAACATGAACTGCAAGTTATGATTACATGGAAATGCCTCCCTTTCTTAATTTGTTTCATGCATAGTTTAAGGAAACAAGTAAATGGAAGCAGGAGAAAAACAATCAGAAAAATTAAACCACTTGGCACATTCATCCTAATTGCTGAAACATTTTATGTTGCAATAAATGTACTGAAATGTATAGATTTTAATGGCTTATTGAATCTCCTATGCATTTGCTGTGCAAAACACATCAATTATGTATATGTTTATTTCTACTCTTCCTCCTCAATGTGAAGCTACTTGAGGGCAGGGACATTTGTGACATTCTGCACATTTGTAAGCAGAATGTAATCTGTTTGTCATCTTTATAATCTTAGGATCCAGCACATAGGTTATTCATACCTTTTATGAAGAAATTAATTTTATAAACACTTAAATAATCTACTCTATGTGGTGCATTATTCTGAGCACACTCTATATTAGTCAAAATAGTAGTCATTTAAATCATTGTAATAATGTTATTAGTTATCTCTTGCTGTGTAACAACTCCACATTTAGTGACTTAAAGCAATAACTGATACTGATTATCTCACACAATTTCTGAGGGTCAGGATTGGGGAGCAGCTTAACTGGGTGATTCTGGTTCCAGGGTCTCTCACAGGTTATAGTCAAGATGTTGGTTGGGGCTTTAGTCATCTAATGGCCTGACCAGGACTAGAGGATTCGCTGCCAAGGTGACTCATTTCACCCATCCATGGCTGACAAGTTAGTGCTGGTTGTTGGCAGGAGGCCTCACTTCTTAATGTATGGACCTTTTCTTATGGCTGCCGGCGGTTGACTTTCTCCAGAGTGAGTGATCAAGGAAAGCAAGGAGGAAAATACAATACTTTTTAGACCTAGCCTTGGAAGTCATACTCTATTATTTTTGCAGTATGCCATTGGTTACACAAGTCAGCCTATTCTGTGTGGGAGGAAGCTGCATGACATCCTGAATACCAGGATGTAGTGGTCATTGGGGGCCATCTTATTTTTTCTATCATCCAAAATGATTGCCTTTGACAGTTGTTTTTCAATTTTGGTGGGTCACGAATCCTCCAGTCCTGGTCAGGCCATCAGATGACTAAAGCCCAACCAACATCTTGACTATAACCTGTGAGAGACTCTGAAACCAGAACCACCCAGTTAAACTGCTCCCCAATCCTGATCCTCAGAAATTGTGTGAGATAATCAGTATCGGTTATTGCTTTAAGTCACTAAATGTGGAGTTGTTACACAGCAATAGATAACTAATAACATTATTATAATGATTTAAATGACTACTATTTAAGTTGTGGGTTCAGTTTTGTGGAAACACATTTTACAGCTATTGAAAGGGAAAACAGGCATGTGATATATATTGGTATCCTACTGTTGCTGTATTGTTACCACATATCTAGTGGCTTAATACAATAGAGATTTATTCTTATAGTTCTGTAGATTAGCAGTTAGATGCAGGTTTTCCTAGACAAAAAAATCAAGATGTTGGTGGGGCTATATTCAGTCTGAAGGCTCTAGAAGAGAATTCATTTTTTGGTCCTTTTCAGTGTTTTAGATTGCTTGAATTATTTGTCTTATGGCTCCATTCCTACATCTTTAAAGCCAGTAGGTAGCATTATTCTCTCTCTCCTTCTCACCTCTGCTTCTGTCACTGTATCTCCTTTTCAGTTTCTGCTTCCATAGTCACATTCCTTTTCTACTTTCTTTGTCCTTTGTGCCTCCCTCTTATAAGGGCCCTTGTGATTACATTTAGGTCCACTTGAATAATACAGGATACTCTCTCCATCTCAAAATTCTTAACTCAATCACACCTGCAAAGTTCCTTTCAACATGGAAAGTAATATTTACAGATTTCTGGGATTTAGACATGCACATATTTGGGGGGCCATTTATTATACAGTCTACCATATGATAAGTGCTTAATTTTTATTTGAATCACAGCTTTTGTTATGGTGAATGAACTCTCTCCAGCAAGAGAGGGAAAACTGAGTCCATCTGCCTCTCTCCCTTGGGGGTTTATTCTCTCTGTATTCTGTTTAAGGTTTATTCTCTTCATATCCTGAGAATGGTCCATGTCTCTCTTGCAATGAATTGTGGAGGAAAGCCTGCAGCAGAGGCCACAGTGGGTCAGGTATCTGAGCCTGAGTTCTTACACATGTTCTACCTATTTCTAGCTCATGAGCAAGTCACTTAGCACTTAAAAACTTTCTAAATAATGTGGTGACCAAAACTACCTGTCTTGCCTACTTTGTAGATTGCTGTGTTCATCATTTGCATAATATGAAAGGACATGCTAGTAAAATGCAAAAAGCCAGACAAACATAAGATCTTGTTGGGCTCCTTGCATATTATTTAAGGAGTTTACCTTGACATAGAACATCTAGGAGCAGGTCAGGCACAATGGGGCCAATGCTGTATTTTTAAAAGCTCTCCTCCCAGTGCCAGTCCCAGCATCCACTGTTGTTCCTGGCCCTGTACCCCGCTTACTGCCAGTAAGTTTCTGAACCCCCCCACCACCCCCACAGATGGAGCTAGCATAGCCATGAACATGAAAATGAACAAACTCAGATATTCTGAGGGTCTCTGTGAGTAGGTAGGACTATAAAGGGGGTATTTTTTATCCCATGCTTTTGGGAGTTATATCATTTCTTCACTCTGTGGAGTGAAATGGAAAACTGGAGAGATTTTTTTCCAATCAAAAGACATTTTATGATCCTATGATTGAATAGGATCTTATGATCAAAAAAGATTTTATGGTGTTCCATGCTTTAATAAAAACAAAAGCTTTAATTTCTGAGGCTGGGTTTCAATAGAAAGTTAATCAAGTTAATACGTTCGTTATTAAATGGCTTTCTTATGTCAGTTGGAGAGGTAGTTATGTGTTGAATATTCTTCATAATTTGTCTTTTATTCGCTTAACCCTTGTATGTATGTTTTGAACATAGACCTTCTGGGACCAAAGGAGATATGTTAGGTAACTGGATGGTTGCAAATGAGGAGGGGGGCATCCTTAATTGTGAGTACATAGTATTTGTGCCATTCTTGCTATCTAAAAACTTCTCTTGGCTGCTGTGTGAGTTGGTATCAGGACCCTGACATCTCTAGGGCTTTCACTGAGTAATCATTGCAGAGCCAACAGATACAAATCAGAAAAGCCCAGGTCCAGTCCAGTTTTCTTCTCTTTTCTAAGCAATTGTTTATACAGGGAAGGCCTAGAAACCTGTCATCTGAGATAATGAGCTGATAAGGAGTTAGAGAATGGGTGCACAGAATTAAGAGAGCTCGAGGGCTGGAAAGCCCCCTTCAGCAGGTTAGCACCTTCACTGCTGCTTAAAGCCTAAAAATTTTATAAGTTTTTCACTGCTTTTCACCTAGGATTTAATTTTCTTAAAATCATTATTGATTTGACTTAACAACCAGTTTGTTTTCTTTCTTTCTTTCTTTCTTTTTTTTGAGAAAGCACGATTTATTGAGAGGACAGAAAAGCTCCCACAGTGGGAGGGGAGCCGAAGGGGTTGCCCATCTGGGACCAAATACCTGCTGCTTATATAGCTCTAAGTCCAAGCCTATTGACTAATACCAGCTTGAGCTATAGCTGTTCTGATTGGCCAGAATTAAGGACCAATTGGCAGGAGGTAGGGGCCTAATGGTGAGCAGATTGGTTGCTTTTGATCCCAGCAGTGAGTACCTAAGCTCTAGGTTGAGAGGCTCCCAGCGTTCTTGTTACCAGAGGACCCTCCTGCCTGTCTGCCTAGCCTTTTTCTAGCTATCTCCTGTCTCATTCCCCCCTGTGAAGCAGTAACCCTAACTGCTGTTAGGAAGTAAGGATGATGACCGGTCTGGCTATTTCCCGCTGATCAAGGGCATTGTATGGGGACGGCAGCTAGGAATCCTCCAGGGGGCAATCTGAAAGGTTCTTGGTAGAAAGAAGCTTCCATACAATGTTCCATCTGCATCACCATTTGGAGTTTGATGGCCTCTAGGTGAGAAGAAACAAATTTTACAGGAAGGTTAACTATACATGGACCAAACACAAGCAATACAGCAAAAGGAGATATTAAGGGAAAAAAACCCATGTCCATATACTGTAAATCCCTAGAAAGGATAAAAAAGAATGTAACCAACTGGGTCCTGAAACTGCCTGTTCTTGTAAAGAGTCAAATGATTTTATTATTGTTTTATAATCTGTAAAGTCTCTTTTACTTGAGGGGAAGTGTTAATATGGAAATAAGTTTCATTTAATAATAAGCATATTCCTCCACTTTCTGCTGTGAGCATATCCAGGGTTTGAATAATTACCCTGTTGAGTCACGTACATAATGGAGGGTGCGAGGGGGTGCTTATAAGAAGCTAGGACTAATTATACTAAAAACAGAAAGCAAGATAGAGTAGGCATTTTTCTTGTTCCTGTGAGGGAAACTTCTAGGGAAGAAAACAATTCCATGGATGCCCAGGATTAGGGGGTCCTGGACAGGGACATCTAATGGTACAAATCAAGATGAAAACAAAGGCAGCAAGTATAGGTAGAACCATCAGGAGAAAATTCATAGGTAGTAAGTAGTGGAACTTATTTTTTACACCTTTAGTTTGATTCTGTATGCTCTTCTGGGCCAGCTGGGGCAACTTCTTCTGGACTCCATACTTTCACGCTAGTGTGATGGATCCACAAGTCTATACCAGTAACCTTTACCTTCCGTTAAGCCCCACGTTTGGATGCCAAAACTGATGCGGATTTTTCAGGTCAACCTGGGCTTCAAGAATGTCACCTCAATGGGTCGACCAGCCAAGCCCCAGAGAGGGTTATCAAGAGGCTGGTAAGTCTAGCCCTGGAAGTGTCAACTCTAATGGGCTGGCAAGCCAGGCCCTGAGAGTGTTGCTGGCAAGCCTAGCCCCTGAGGTGTCTCAGCTTTAGAGTTTCACCTTCTTCTGGCAGCTTTCCTGGTTCAGCTGGCTCCAATGGCTGGCAAGCCAGCCTCTGGGGTGTACAGCTCTTCAGCTCCAATGATCTTCTGCAGCTCTTCAGGTTGCAGCTCTTCAGGGCTGAGGCTCTTGTCTCATGCCCAGGAAGAACGAGGGACACAGACAGCTGGAAAGTGAGAAAGCAGGATTTACTGAGAAGACAGAAAAGCTCCCACAGTGGGAGGGGCCCTGAAGGGGTTGCCCCCAGTCTGTTTTCTATAGCTGTCAATTTTTCCTACACATGAATCCATACTGCTTTAAGGCTCCAAGGGATTTGGAGCTTCGGGGGCCTCCTCAGCAATGCACCTGTCTTTCTGCCCACCAGGTCACACACACCAAGGTGACATCAATCACCCAATGGGAGGTGGCTACAGATGACTGCAGCTTCTACCCAATCAGTATTGTTTAACAGAAGGCAGAGAACACTGAATTTGTAGAAAACAATCAAGATTTTTCTTTGTCCTTCTTGAAGTGTTGATTTCATATGACTCAACTTATTCCAAAAAGGGGGAATTACTGCCTGCCCCAAAGAAGGAGCTAGGGAGACACTTACCCCTCTGTTGATTTGTCCCTCTATATAAAAGAGAATGAGGAGGGGCCAGATTTTTTTGTAATCTTTAATCATATAAAGACAGATGGGAAAAATAAAACAAAACCAAATTTGGTCTTTTCAGTCAGCCTTCCATATTGAATGTCAGTCCTCAATTTTTCAGGGAGTAAATCACCTTGATGAGAATTATCCTGATCCTTTGATTTATTTCCCTTATTTTTGTTGCCTAACTTTGAGACATGTCAGTACTCACTAAAAACTTCTCTTTAATACATAACAAAGAAAATAAGAGATTTTACTCTAACCTGGCAATATGACTATTTTGAGATAGTTGGCGTATATTCAGATATAAGATGTTACTTCAATCTCTATTCCTTATATATCATTGTTTATATAGAAGCTTTCAAGAAAGGCAAACCATGTTTCTTTTAATAGGTACTTCATATAATTAATTGGTGTACATTATCTACAAGAATTCTAATGTATTTGCTAAATAATTCATCCCTAATATGGCATTCAAAAAACACTAATGCTTGAGATACAGGCTTCAGTTTCTAAAAATAAGGCCCCCCTTTCTTAGCTAAAACTGTAAATCTTTTAATAGCTGAAGTGTTTGCCCTCTCAGGCATCCTTAAGAACAGAGGATGTGTTACTTGAGGGATAGTCTGGGTATACAGAATAAATAACCTCATTAAGGATGTAATATGAAGGCAAAACACTACTATATAAATAAGATCAAGGGGCTTTTAAAATGAAACCAGTAGAATTAACTAGAATCATGACAATCCAACTTCTTTACTCATTGGCTGGATGGCTTTTGTTTTTGTGCTTTATGATTCCCTTTTAGTCATTTATCTTCTCAGATTCCTCATAGTCAATATTAAGACTTAGAGTCAAAGTATCTAAGTGACTTGTCTGAAATAAAGTAACTAGGAAGTAGTACATGTATGTGTGTGTGTGTGTGTGTGTGTGTGTGCATTTACACAGCTAAGTAGAGTCAGGGCAGGGAAGGGAAGGATGGAGGGCAGACAGGACCAGCTGTAGAGAAAAAGCCGCAAACCTGAGCTCTGAATTCTAAAGCAACTTTTTGGGCAAGACAAGTTCAAGTTAGCGTAAGAAAGGTGAGAGATATTAGCCAAAAAGTTTGGAGTAAGAGGGAATATCTTTGCCTGATGAACTTTAGAGTATAGCGTGTTGCATGTATTTAACTTAGAATTATACATACCCTTAACAAGAACTCAAATAATTATTTGAAACTACAATCGACAAGGTGATATGAATTTGTTTACTAAATGCTCCAAACATGTAGATAGATAGGTGGAAATGAGAAATTAATAGTTATCTAAGAGGTGATTTATAAGAAATTAAGGGATACTTAATCACAGAGAGGCAGTCTCTCAAAGAATGGGCAATCTTAGGAAGAGTTCAAGGCAATATTTTCCTGAAAATGTTAGGGTGTTTAGTGTTTTTCTCATAGGTTTATCTTGATAATTAAATTGTGAGCTGGGAAGAATTCATTTATTATCCTTTTCCTCCATTCAACAAATATTTACCCTGCTCTTACTTGTACCAGCATGGTGCCAGGTATAAGGGTTATAGAAACAGTTTGAGAGAAACTTTTCTACTGCCCTCAAGGAGTGCACAAATTAAATAAATGTGTAGATTCTAGCAAATTGCTTGGCATGTAGGAGGCTCAACAAATAGTATATTTCTTTACTTGATCAACTTTTAGTACTTGGTGGATATCTTTTCCTTTTAAACCTTAAAATTGTGAAACTGAATGACCCTTGAAGTGTTAAAATGTAATGTTCTTTTATTCATTCACTAAATAATTACAGAATGCCTATTGTGTGAATATGGCATAATTACTGAGCAGGGTAGTTGGTGTAGGTGAGACATAGATAGATATAGTTTTTAGTTTAAAATAAGGAAGTATCTAGACATCTTGTCAGCAGACCAAACTGCCCTGTGGCTGGAATATGGATTCAGTGTGGACTCCCAGGCTACCCCAACCCAAAAGACAAGCCTGTCAATGTGGTTCTTGGACCGGGAATTGAAATCTGTAGAAATACTAAGCAAACCTGCTGAGAAGATGGCAGCATAGCCATTCAGACTGTGCGAGTCCTTGTGTATATGAGTATTTGCATGCGTGTCTGTGTGTGTGTGGGTGTGTGAGTGACTGACTGAGTAGGGATTCAGGAGCAAGTAGCCAGGGATCTCCCAGTGAAGTGGCTGGTGCTACAGCTGCTTTCCTTGGACCCTAGTGCTTCCCAGAGCGCAGAAGCTGAGCAGGTGTCATTTTTTAAAATAAACAAAGCTTTTCCGCGAAGAAGCTACTGAAGCGACTGCTGTTTCCACCACTGTGGAGCCAGGCCAGACACTGGCAGTGATGACCATGGAGGGAATGCAACAAAGGAGCCAGAGGCAGAGTCCTGAAGAAGAAGCAGGGAGAGGCCACCTTGAACCTGGACTTGCTGCCACATCCTCTAGCACCAGACTAGGCTGGAAGGCCCTGACACTGGGACCTGAGATCTGGAGACTGTGGTACTTGCTGGGGAGGAAGCTATCTTTGTTGACCCTGTGTGCAGCAGGAAGAGCAGTCTGTAGAGAAACTGAGCAGCTTCTCTAAAGTCTGGGCAGAGAAGTGCTCCAGGGCAGCCTCTGTGGAACAGCAGACCTGCATTTTAAGACTGGGGGTGCAATCTGCATTGCTTTGGAGCTGCTCTTCATGAACTCAGAGAGCATCACTCCCAGTACACAAGCCCTGGTGGGTAATAGCAGATGCAGAGCCCCAGACGATCCACCCCCGACCCTGAGCCAGCTGCTGGGTGATAGATGCATACAGTGGATCTGACCAAGAAGGAAGGCTGATGAGTACCTAGCTGACTCCCTCCCACTCCAGCAATGAGCAAAAGAAATCAGGAGGACAGAGTAGAGGCATGAAGTCCATTCTCCCACTGCGAACTGGATGCTGTGGGAGTTGTGACCATGCTGGGAGAGGAAGGAAGGAGGAGAGAGCCCAGGAGATGCTGCATCAAGTTACCCCACACTCCACCCCCTTGTGGGTATGCACCAGCTATCAGTTGCAGGGAGCAGGGAGTGAAGACTCTAACACCTCAAGGTTCAACAGTGAAGAGGGAACCTGCAGTAACAGAACTGCAGTTACAGAATTCACCACAAAAAGGAGCTCCCCCACTCTCAAAGAGATATACTAAAGCTGAGAAATCTCTACTGCCCAAGAAGCGGGTGGAATCGGGAAGTGGCGAAAAAGAAAAGATGAAAACGACAGGAATCTTCTTCCTGGGGAGAGCTCAAGGCTCTGCCAATCTTTATTCAACTTTCACATGCTTATATAGTTTTTCCATCCAGCCCTGCACCCACAAATGTATCTTATGTTGTCAGCCAGATGCCTATGTATCTCTTTTTCCAGACACAACAAGGTTGACATTTTGCTACTGGGTTCCCCCCCTGCAGACTCCAAGCCATTCGTGCTTTTCAATCCCAGAGCAAGAACTAGACGGCAGTTACTACCTCAACCACAGCTGGAATTTCTCTTAAGCATTTGTGAACCTCCTGGTTTTCTTTTCCTAACTTTCTTATACCTATTACTATAGCTATTTACTATTCTTATTATTAGTATTACTATTATTTATTATTATTACTATTATTATTATTATTACTATTATTATGGGCCCATAATATCCTATTCTTATAAAGCTAAACCTTATCTCTATGTCTTATTTAACTTACTTACTACTATATACTTATATTAACCTTATTTCTATCCTTATGTTCCTATATTTGCTTAACTATTCCTAATACCATTATATATTTATCTTATTATTTTATCTTATCTTACTATTTTAATATTCTAACTTCTATCTTTATCAAACTACTTATTTAACCCTAAAATATCTTTTTTTTTTTTTTGAGTCGGAGTCTCACTCTGTCTCTCAGACTGGAGTGCAGTGGCCCCTCCCGGCCACCGCAGCCTCGACCTGCTGGGCTCCGGCGATCCTTCCGCCTCAGCCTTCCAAGTAGCTGGAACTACAGGTGCGCGCTACTACGCCCAGCTAATTTTTTGATTTATTGTAGAGATGAGGTCTTGCTTGCCCAGGCGGGTCTCGAACCCGCGGGCTCAGGCAATCCACTCACCTCAGCCTCCCAAAGGCGCTGGATTACAGGCTGAGCCACCGAGCCTGGCTACCCTAAAATATCTTAATCTACTTGTTGTCTCAATCGGTTGTTTTCCACCAGCTCCCAGCTGGGGGCCTGTTG
>CAUYQG010078751.1:0-19377 GCA_963574415.1 Tarsius wallacei | reverse complement strand
AATTTTTTATTTTAAAATTTAAAATTGTGGGGTACAATTCAGGGTTATGTATACAAGTATTCATTATACAGGTACCCTTGTTGATGAGGTGTACCCCCCCTTCCTCAGGCAGATTCCCACTACTGTCAATCCCACCTCCCTGTCACCCCTTCCCCCTGCAGTTTCCCACTACTGTCAATCCTTTTCTTATATTATTATGATAGTTGTTCAGGGTCCACTTATGAGTGAGAACATGTGATACTCAGTTCTTTGTTTCTGTGAAAGATCACTCAGTATTATAGACTCTAAGTCCATCCAGGTTGCTGCGAAGTTCATGATTTTGTTCTTCCTTATGACTGCATAATATTCCATTGTGTGTATGTACCACATTTTTTTAATCCAGTCCTCTTTCTATGGACAGCATGATTGGTTCCATGTTCTTGCTATTGTGAACAATGCTGCGATAAGCATATGTGTGCAGGTATCTTTTTTATAGGGTGATTGAGTTCCTCCAGGTATATTCCCAGTAGGGGGATTGTGGGGTCATATGGAAGGTCGATTTTTAGAACTTTTAGGAATCACCACAGTGTTTTCCACAGAGGCTGTACTAGTTTACACTCCCACCAACAGTGTAGAAGTTTTCCCTTTTCTCCACACCCTCTCCAGAACTTGTTATTTTTTGAGTTATTGATGGTGGCCATTCTGACTGGAGTTAGGTAGTATCTTAGTGTAATTTTAATTTGCATTTCTTTGATGACTAGTGAGGCTGAACGTTTTTTCATATATCTGTTGGCTGTGCGTATGACTTTTTTTGAGAACTGTCTATTCATATCTTTTGCCCACTTTGTAATGGGGCTGTTTTTTGTTTTTTGTTTTTTTTTTCTTTTCATCATGTTTGAGTTCCTTGTAGATCCTAGATGTTAGGCCTTTGTCAGACATACTTTTGGCAGATATTTGTTCCCAGTCTGTAGGCTGTCTCCTTGCTCTCTTGATGGTTTCTTTATCTTTGCAGAAGCTTATCAGTTTGATGAGGTCCCACTTGTCTATCTTATCTCTTATGGTATGGGTGCTGTCAATAGTTTTAACAGCAAAGCTCAGAGGTTTTTCTTTCGACTGTTAAACCTGTAGTTTCTTTTTTAAAATGCTCAGGGAGATGAAGAAGCAAATCTTGGTCTGCCCATCAGTCCCTTCATGGATCGTTCTTCTCCTCAACTAGCAAAACTCCAAGAGTCTTTTATCACCCACATAGTGGGTCCCCTGTGTAACTCCTATGATGCTGCTGGTTTGCTACCGGGTCAGTGGATAGAAGCAGAAGAAGATGATGAGACTGAAAGTGGTGACGATGAAGATGGTGAAGAATTAGATACAGACAACGAAGAAATAGAAGACAATCTAAATCCCAGTAAGAATCCAGGGATACTACAATGTATTGATGTTACAAGTTGAATGTACCAAATCTGAAATACGGAATGCTAAAAAATCCAAAACTTTTTGAGTGCCAACATGATGCTAAAGGAAATACTCATTGGAGCATTTCACATTTTGGATTTTTAGATTAGGGATGTTTAATATGAATATTTCAAATATAAATGTTACAAAATCTGAAACACTTCTAGTCCCAAGCATTTCAGATAAGGGATACTCAACCTTAATTAACTGCAAATGTCTATTTAATTTGGATTTGGATCTTTGTTTTTTAGATACAGATTCAGCAGTCATATCTTGAGTAACTGTAATCTAAATATTCAGATTCGGTTGCCATGTTTTGAGCAATAGCTCTGTGCTGGGTACTGTGCTAATACTGTCACATAGCAAGCAAGCATTCTTATTCTTATAAGTAACATATCTTGAGTTGGTGTCCTCCAGCCAGTACTCTTCAGCAGGCTCCACCTGTGCATGCATGAAGGGCTATCACCACATCCGAACATGTATGAGGTGGGTGGGTCCTAGTGGCTTGTCCTCCTTGATCTCACCCCTCCTCACATACCCCACCCTCAACCCACCAGGCAGCCAAGGAGCACAGCTGCCAAAGAAATAGGCTCATCTGCCTTTCACAAAGCCTTGGGAAATGGGTCAGAACAATGGGGAGAAAAGGAAAGCATAGAACCAAGTTTTGTGGCATTATGAATTTGAGTTTCCAAACTGTAGTAACATTTTTTATACAAGACAATGATTATACATGGAAAATGGGGGGGGGGGGAGAAACGGAACCTCTGTAATTGTAAATGAAATCAATGATTTGCTCTTTATTTTAAAGTAGAATTTAAATTATAGCTGGCTGAGTACTTTTTTTATTTTGAAGCATACTATAAATCAGAACAGATAGGATAACTTCAAAGACCATTTGAGCATCTGATTATCAACTTGGAAAGGTTGACTGACTTCTAAAAATTATATTCATCAAAATGTTGGTAATTGTGTTATTTTAGTACATAAAATACTCTTAAAAGGTTGGTTTTTAAATTTGGATAGTTATAATTTCATTTGCAATTTCAGCACTATCCTTTCCTCCCTTACATACCTACCCAGTCTTCCCTAAACCCCTTCTCTGTTTTATTTTTATCCATAACACATAATACCATCTAACATATTCTTATTTTGGTTTTTTGTTTGTTTGTTTGTCTAGGTCTTTTCACTAGAATGTGAGCTCCATAGTGTGGAGATTGTTTTTACAATACTATTTTATTATATGACTTTTATATTATTTTAAATAGTTTGCTGTTATAACTCAAGTGCTTAGCTAAGTAGCTAGAATATAGTAGGCACTTAGATATTTATTGAATGAAGGATTAAATCATAGTGCTATGATTAGAATGCATTTGTTTTCAATTCCACAGAACCACCAAGAAGGAAAGGCAGACGGCGAATATTTTGTCAGCTAATGCATCACCTCACCGAAAATCACAAGATATGGAAGGAAATCATCGAAGAAGAAGAAAAATGTAAAGCTGATGGGAATAAACTGCAGGTGGAGAATTCCTCCTTACCTCAAGCAGATGAGATTCAGGTCATTGAAGAAGCAGATGAAGAGGAAGAGCGACCCCTTGAATAAAAGAAAAGTCATATTGAAGAAGACCAGAGGGCAGAAATCATTGCCTAATGGTCACCATACTGATTTTCAGTTGACCATTCCCACATGGATAGGCCTTAATACTGTGAGAGGATCCTTGCTGTGTTGGCAGTTTCCCACTCCTATGCACTTTTACCACATGAACTAGAAAAATATTCTTAGACCAAGGCTTGAGTTGACCCCTGTTGCAAAGCCCTTACTTAAATCCTTCACTGGTGTATAAATATTTTGTCACAATGCTGCTTTGCTGGGTAATGAGCTCTTATTTTTCATTGGGAGCTAGCTATAACTACAAACTCAAGTGACTTACTTCAGTTACCAAAGTGGGCAGAACTTTTTGCTTTCATGGAAACAGAATTTATATTGTATTTCCCAGTGTCTTTTATGTACTTGAATGTTTTGAAAAAAGTCTGTGCCTATCTAAAAAGGAATCCAGCATTGCCTTTCTGAGGGATTTCTGCTCAATGCAATACACTGTTCAGTTCTGTTCTCCCAGCTAGGTTTATCCATGAAGGACTGAGTGGCCTTTGTTATATTTAACAAAATCCAGGTGCATCAATTTCTGATGCTTTTTACTGTTGTGTATTATCTATTATTTGTGTTTTACTTCTGCTCAGAGTATTCAGGTTTGCCGTGGACATCAGAAGTCTGAAATCTAGTCGTACTGACTTTGTGTTCCATGGTTAAAATTTAAAGCTGTTTAGGTTTAACAATGAAGGAATTTATTCTTTAGTCAAAACTGTTCTTATTTTTACTCTTGCTCAGGATTAGTATTTTTAAACATTTAGCTAACATAAACACAGCACAGATTTGTCAGAAGAAAAAAAAAAGTCCCAATATTGATGTAACCCTTTTATGAAATGAGCATAATTTTCTGTCGTCTTAGATGAATTTGTGACTAATTAAAGCCAAGGAAAAGAAAAGATGTCTGTCTTTTGCCTTAATGTGAAATCAAATGAAACAAATCCCATCAAAGATATAGAACAAAAGAAATATAGTGAGCTCTAAGGACACATACATTGAATAAATAATTGGAATATGTGGTTACCTTTAGATCCATATTTTAGGTGTCGTGTTTAGTTACTGTAAAACTGACATTCATCTTTTTGTTACTTTCCCTCTGCCTTATGACTACATGACAGAAGTGACCTATTACTACTCATTACTTCTAGAGCCCTACATCAAGACTGATTTCTGAGATAAAGGATGGTAATACTTAATTCTCATATAAGAAATCTAAGTATTTTAATAAATCATTTTACACAAAAGCATATTGTTAAATAACCACATTGTTAAATAACCACATTGTTATTAAGATGATTGAAAAGAAAATGGACCATATTTACAACGTTTGTAAATTTGTTAGGGTTTGGATATATCCTGTAGTAGTGAAAAATATTTGAAGATTTAAAGAGCAGCCATAAACCGGACTTGGTGGCTCAGCCTGTAATCCCGTGCTTTGGGAGGCTGAGGTGAGTGGGTTGCCTGAGCCCACAGATTCGAGACCCGCCTGGGCAACTTGGCGAGACCTCATCTCTACAATAAGTCAAAAAATTAGCCGGGCGTGGTAGCGCGCGCCTGTAGTTCCACGTACTTGGAAGGATCGCCGGAGCACAGCAGGTCGAGGCTGCAGTGGCCAGGAGCGGCTACTGCACTCCAGTCTGGGCGACAGAGTGAGACTCCAACTCTAAATAAATAAATAAAGAGCAGCCATAAAGATAGAAAGATAGTAGACTAACATTTTCTGTTATTATTGGAGACCATATTTGGATTTGTGAAATATTGTAGACAGTGAAATCATTAATTTCCCAAGGTAATTCCTTTAAGGTATGGTATCAGCAGGCAGTTTGTTACCTACCCAGAATATTTGGGCTTTACCTAAAAGATATCAGTTAAAGATCTATAGAAGTTTTGGAATTTTTTATTCTTCATTGTATCAATATTTAATGAATCACTAAGCTTTATTTATTAGACATGATGAGTGTTGAGTTCCTTCCTGCCACTTTCGCTACCATTGCCACACCATCTGTAAACCAGTCCCGTGATATTTTGCTAATAAAATTTTAACTGATAAAATTGACTTTTCCCTTATAATGTATATATCCTGTGCTTTATTTCTCTAGAGTACATTTTACACTCTCTTTACATGTATTTCTGCTATTGCTTCCTCTCCTGCAGAATACATGAGTGTATGTGTGTAAATTCATACATGTGCATGCATGCCTAGTAAGACTCAATCTGATTTCCATTCTGCCTATTATTTCATTGGATTTTATG
This sequence comes from Tarsius wallacei, assembly GCA_963574415.1. NCBI lineage: Eukaryota > Metazoa > Chordata > Mammalia > Primates > Tarsiidae > Tarsius > Tarsius wallacei. The sequence goes on along the minus strand of CAUYQG010078751.1, from coordinate 14,051 downwards.
TTGGGCTTTGTTTAGTTTACATTTTTATTTTCTCAAAAGAAGCCTTCTTTTTCTATGAAAAATATGAATACTGGGAATTCATTTTAAAGTAATGTTTAAATTATTTGACCCTTGCTAAATAATTGATGATATCAAAAGTAGCTGGCCTGAAAAAAGCAAAAAAGTTGTCCCTACTAAAACTTAAAAATTTATAATTATAAGAAATGAATGTGAGAGTATATTAAATACAAACAGTACTATTTGGTGGAATCTTGAGAAATTGCCACGAGCTGTATTACAGATCTTATTCTGGGCCTACTGAATCATTAATTTTCTGTTATAATTTTTATCACGAATTTGCTGTTGTTTTAAGTCACAGGTATTAGAAATATTCTTTTAGTGCTACAATATATCTGTGAGCCTACTGACACTTTTTTCTCCATAAAAACACTTCTTGAAGTTATTTCATGATTTGAAAGCTGGTTCCTGCTATTCTCATCACTTTGTTGGTGCCGTTGGCTTTTTCTACTTATTTTTACATGAAACTTGAAATTCTGGCTTGCTTAAATAGTCGGAAATTCTCTTTGTCTCTCTAGATTGCTTCATTTCATAGAACCACATTTCACAAAAGAGAAAAATAGGTCCAACTCTTGTTCCTTTATTACAGTTACCAGGTTAATATGAGCAGCTCTCGAGTGTGTGTGGGATAGTAGTGGCAAGTGGAACAGAGACGAGCAGCTTCTTGGGGGAAGGTAACTCGGGGGAAGCTGAGAGGAGTGAAGAGTTAGCTCATAGTTGACGGCTTGTAGAAAGACAGTAGTAGCATATAGAGGCCAGAAGACAAAGCATGGGCCCCACTTGGAGGAGCCAAAAGAGGCTTAGGGTGGCTGGAACATAGAGCACAAGAAGAGTGATAGACGGTGGTTAAATGCAGAGCCTTATAAAGCATGGCATACCATTAACTACCTTTAAACTTTATTCCCAAAGGAAATGGGAAACAATTGAAGACAATCTGGAAGAGTGACATGATTAGATTAAGTTTTATGAGGATTATTCAAATAGCATACTATAGTTGTCCCTTGGTATACCCAGGTGATTGATTCTAGAACCTCCAAGTTACCAAAACCCTCATCAGCCCTGTGGAACCCTCGGATACAAAAAAACTGACCCTCCATATACATGGGTTGCACATTCCACAAATATCGTATTTTCCATCTGCACTTGGTTTGCAGATGCAGAACCCACCAATCCAAGGGCTGATTATATTTATTGAAAAACTCCACATATAAATTAACCCATGCAGTTCCATCCCATGTTATTCAAGAATCAACTGCATTTTGAATTGATAAAAATTGTGAGGGGCCATGGTTTTAGACTGAGCTCCTGCACTAGGCCCCAAAAAACCAGACCAAACCAAAATGGAGTCACTTATGCTAAATGCCATATAAGGAAAATAGATCCCCAAACAGACCAGTGTTTCCTAAAAACAGGAAACAAGCGACCTGAGTCTGCATAATCAGGTGAGTCCCCTCTGCTTTAATGCTTACCAAAAACAGTAACCTAAAGTAACTTGACATTAACCAATTAGTTAGGTTTTTTCTATTGTTGTTTTCCTTGTTCCTGTGTTACGAAATTCATTGTTCTGCCATTGCCCAGTGGGAACTTCATTCTATTTTGTAGAATGGAGGCTGCTCTGATTAATAAATTGCAAATCAAAGCAAACTAAATCTATAAGTTTTTGTAATTTTTGTCTTGACAGAATGACAGCAAGATTTAGACATAGGGAGATCCTAGTGGTCAGGAAAGTAAATGGACTTAAAGATTTAATCAGTTGCCCTGGTGATTAATTGCTGTGGTGGTAAGAAAAAGATAATGTGGGTAAACACAGATTTCTGGTTTGAGCAATTGTCAAAGTCATTCCACTGAGATAAGTTATATCAGAGAAGGAGTAGATTTTAGATGTAGTAGAGAGTGAGATAAATTCAGGTAAGAGCAAATGGAGACTAAACGGTTCGAGATATCCAAGTATATATTTCAGTGTAAGTATGGAACTCAGAAGAGATGTAGACTAGAAGTATGGATTTGAGAGTCAACAGCAGACAGCTGATAATAGAAACCAGAGGGTGAAGTCGAATTATATATATTTCTTGGCAAGAGTGATAAAAGATGGCCTTGGTTAGAACTCTGAGAAACACCTTAATTTAAAGGTCAGAGGAAAGGAGTCTTAAGGACAAGTGGCTATCGTGGTAGGAAGAAGAGTATAACGTGACAGAAGCTAAGATTTTAAAGTCTTTAAAGAAGGAAGTGTGATCAAGAAATGGCAAATGTTGCCTAAAAGATGGAATAATATGAGGCCTGAAAATATTTCCATTGATTTTTAACAAGTGTGTTACTTGTTTCACTTGCAAGAGGAGTTTCGGTGGAGTGCTAAGGCAAAAACCAGATGACAGTGGATCACAGTAAGTGGGAGACAATTAAGTTTCAACACATTAGATGAAGAACCTTCCCATCTCAGAACTACTTACTACTAAGTACATTGCTGTGGTCACAGAAATAAAAGAAAAATAAAACTAAGAACAGAAAGACTGAGCAGAAATCCTAAATGCTAAACTCCATTAAACACTCAAGGTTACTCAGTGCCTAAACTGAAATCTGAGTTTAAAGCAAGGGTAAATCACAAAGTGTAGGAACAGATGCTGAAAATTCTTAATTAAACTAAGGACCTGGAGGAGACCAAAGCGACCTCAGGTTAGTCATTCCCCTCTGACTCCCACCCAAAAGAGGTGCAAAACCTAATTTAAGGGAAATATCGCCAATTTAAGGTTTTCTGTTTCCTTCATGTTAACATAAATCAAATATGGGCTCACAACCAAAGGTTACTATAATGGTTAAATTTTATGTGTCATCTTGACTAGGCTATTTGATCAAGCATTGTCTTTCTGTGATGCTGTTTTGTAGGTGTGATTGACATCCATACTCCTCTCTCTCAGTCTGTCTCACTCTCTCTCCTATTGTTTGTATTTCGAGAATCTTGCCCAATATCATCACCAAACACATGAAAAGAACCATAAGTAAGAATAGCAGAAATAAATAGCAAATTTAGACTCCCCATTATTCCAGATACTGTACTGCATTATCAAAAACAATATAACCATGTATGAAATGTTTAAGGAAATGAGAGATGGAATGAAAAAATGAGTGAGTAATAAGGGATATTAAAAAATCACCAGAAAGGAATGGCTATCAGACCAACAAAAACCTATCAATACTAATAATGGAAACCAGAAGACTCTTGCAACATTATTTTCTAAGTGCTGAGAAAAAAGTAACTATTGAATTTAGCCATCAAAGCTACCAAATGATAGCAAATTAAAGACATTTCAGATAAACACTGTGAGTTTTTCCAATCAACAGACCTAACCTAATGGTATTTTAAAAGCAGTGCTTCTAAAGCTTGGTTTAGTGTGCATATAAGTCATTTGTTGATCTGGTGTAAATGTAGATTTTAATCTAGGAGCTCTGTAGTGGGCTCCACAGGTCTGTATTTCTTAAACATACGGCCCCAAAAGTCTATTTTTTTTCTCTCACCACCCACTCCCACTTACATACACACTTGTGGTTCTCCTTACTTTGCTTATTTTTATTTTTATTTTATTTTTTTTGAGTTGTAGTCTCACTCTGTCACCCAGGCGGGAGTGCAGTAGTATGCCTTGACCTGCTGGGCTCAGGTGATCCTTCCGCTTCAGCCTTTGAAGTATCTGGAACTACAGACACGCACTACCATGCCTGGCTAATTTTTTTTTTTTTAATTGTAGAGATGAGGTCTAGTCAAGTTGCCCAGGCTGGTCTCGAACCCCTGGGCTCAGTGAGTCCTCTCACCTTGGCCTCCCAAAGTGCTGGGATTATAGGCTTGAGCCACCACACCTGGCTATTTTTAATTTTTTATAGCATTTATCATTTATTATCTTCTTTAAAACTCTATGTTACTTATATGTTGTTTATTGTTTAACCTCTGTCAAGTCTACATAAATATAAAGTACACAAAGGGCTGAGAACTTTTGTCTGTGTTGTTCACTGAGGTTATCTCAAAAGCCCAAAATGGTGCCTGACATAAGGTAGGTGTTCAAGAAAATGTTAGATTAACAGATCATTATCACATGACTCATTTACCTGCAGACAAAAGGCAAAACAGGAATACCACTGGTGTCCATTCATTCATCAAATCTAGTTCAGTGTCTACCCTGTACCAGAGCTGTGCTGGTGCTAAATGTATGTAAAGACAAGTCCTCACCTTCAGCACGCCAACAGACTACTTTCAGAGCATATGGGCAAGAATGGGAGACAGTGAAGGATACTGTGAAGCAATGAAGGATGAATTCATTTCACAAATATATTCTTTATATTTCTTCTTCATCTCAAACTGTTTGCGGTACCTAACTTTCTGAATTCTACTGTCATTTGCTCCATGCTCCTAACAGTTTAAAAACGTTTTTTTAAAATGTTTAAAAACGTTTTTTAAAATGTCAAAAAATGTTTTAGAAAATGTTTTTTGAAAGGGCTGACAATCCCTTAAATGCAGTGAAGGGAATTCTAAAAGGGACAGTGTCTCTGGGCAGTAAAAACCCATCAACGTAACTAGCCCAAAAGGTTTTACCAACTCACGTGGGAAGGAGTCCACGCTGAGGGTTCACACTGCCTTCTGCGAACCCCACAAGGGAGAACTAAAAGAGCACACCCAGAAAGTGTTTCTGTCAACAGAGGGAACCCCAAAACACCACTCAGCAAGAGTTCCAGTGGCAGCCAAGGCCCACATATGACACCTGGAGAGCACCCCCAGGCATGCCGGGCCCCCTGACTTGCTGTCTTCCAGGAATGTCTTAAAAGCTTTCTGGAGAGTTACTGCTGTTGATCTGTTAACTACACTTTTATTTTTATGGTTTGTTTTTTTTTTTTTTTTTGAGATGGCATCTCTTCCGAACTCCTGGGTCAAGTTATCCTCCTGCCTCAGCCTCCCTGAATAGCCGAGATTACAGGCTCTGGGCTCAACAGCTGACCACGCTTTAAGTAGCAAGAATCCAAAGCATATACTTTAGGAAGAAGAAAAATGCTCCCAGAGGGAAGATCTGAGGTGCAAGAGGGCAGGTAAGCAAAGAAACTAGTAAACAAGTGGGTAAATATAAACAATCATTATATGAGCTAGAAATAATTGTTATTCTTTTGTGGGGCATAAAAAAAAAAGAAAACCAAAAATCCTAGATAACAAAAGCATGTAAATCAAAAGAGTAAAGTCTTTTAAGGTCCTTGTGTAGTTTAGGAAAGATAATAAAATATTAACTTTAGACGTTGTTAAATTACATATGCTGCTAACATTTCAAAAGTAACTACTAAAAGTATAAAACTTCTAAACCAGTAGAGGGGAAAAATAAAAAAACAAAAAACTAATAAAGATACAAGAAATAAGAAAAAAGAATTATACAATAATAGGACAAATAGAAAAACAAAACAAGGTGGGAATAAATTTTATAATATTCCTACCCATAATAAATGTAGACTCCATTTGCCAGTCTAAAAATACTGACTATAAGATTTTTTAAATAGCCAACATTTGCAATATGTTAGGCATTGTTCTTAGTGATTTGTGACTGTATTAACTTATATTTCATCATCACAATCTGACTAAGATAAATATTGTATGACTATCTCTGTCTTGCAGAGGAGGGAATGGAGGAACAGAAACTTGCCTGTGGAGATGGAGCTAGTGAGTGGTGGTGCCAAAATTCAAATCTGAGCAGTCTGAATTGAGTCAGTGCTTTTTACCATTATGTCATACTGCTCCCCAAACATATTTCAGCACTATACTATTGACAGTAGACACATTTAAAATATTTTTTAAAACCAAGGGGTTGAAGAAAGCAATTAAAAAAGATATACACAGCAAGTTCCTAAATAAATCTAGAATGCCTATATAAACTTAAACAAAATAGAGTTTCAGATTAAAAGTATTACTAGGGATTGGCCGGGCACGGTTGCTCAAGCCTGTAATCCCAGGACTTTGGGAGGCCGAGGTGAGGGGATTGCCTGAGTCCATGGATTCAAGAACAGCCTGGGCAACTTGGCGAGACCCCCCCATCTCTACAATAAATAAAAAAATTAGCCGGGCATGGTAGTGCACATCTGTAGTTCCAGCTACTTCGAAGGCTGAGGCAGAAGGATGGCCACAGCCCAGCATGTCGACGTGGTGAGTGTGCCACTGCACTTCAGCCTGGGCGATGGAGTGAGACTCCAACTCAAACAACAACAAAAAAGCATATAAATTAATATAAACCAAGTCTCCAGCTTAAGAAGTTAGAAAATTAGAAGTTAAAAAGTAGAGACCATTGCCTTACTAGACTCTGGCGAGGCCATGTGCTCTTTGAGCTATGGTTGTCACATGTCCTTGCTTTGTTCCCCTTCCCTACCTTGGGGAGGTGAATCTCCTCTTTTTTTCTCTCTCTCTAATTTACTTTTTAAATAAACTATGTTTTCCAATCTAACTTTTATGCAATTATTTGCACCTTTCACATGGCATTGAATCACACACCAGACACCCAAACCCCGGGCAGGCCCAACCTAACATTCTGCAGGCCTGACATGTTTGGAGGTTCACTGAGATGTGCTGCTCTCTGGCTTGCTCTCATTCTCCTCTTCCACCGAGATCTGCCACTCTCTCTCACTCTTTTTTCCAACCCCAGTCTCTCTGGAGAGAGAGAAAGTGCTTGGCTATCTTTTCTCTGTTACTCTTAATCTTCTCGTCCATGACAAGCAGCATTGAATGGACCTCTTCCTGTCGCCTGAGCCTTGTTTGGTACGAAGTAACATCACCAGTGAGTTCTATTGTTTATTTGATAAGGAGGAAGGTCCTGGAAGCCACTCTGAGAGGCTGCTCTTTTTTTTTTTCCTTTTCTTATTGCTTTGGGAAGCATGTTGCTGGGGTCCAGGACCCTCTGTGGAAAAGAAATTGGAACAGCCCTAGCACTGGAGCCCTCACTGGCTAAGTCGCTGTCTCGGGTGGGTCAAGGAGATGGAGGATGCTCTCTCTCACTCGTTCTCTCTCACACACACAGGCTGAGTCCACAAACCCTCTGCCCGGGATGCAGCGGAGGACGTGGATGGTTCTAATTCCACCCTGTGCTGGACATAGGCAATGGATGGTCTTTTCTCCCTTGGGCCTCTCAGACACAGTTCTTAGGACTCTCTTTCTCCCTTCTAGAGCTCTACAATAGGGAATGCTCATTCAGTTGTGGAAAAAAAAAAAAACAACTCACGGAACTGCAAGCTTGTGCTACCATGCCTGGCTAATGTTTTATTTTAGAGATAAGGTGTTGCCAAGTTGCCCAGGCTGTACTTGAACCCGTGGGCTCAGGCAATCCCCTCACCTCGGCCTTCTAAAGTGCTGGGATTACAGACTTGAGCTACTGCGCCTGACCCATGTTATTTTTTTCTATGATAAATCTCTCAAATCTAAACTGGGACAATATCAACCTTCTTCCCAGACAAAAGTAAAGGGATCACGTGTTAATCAATCCTGTTAACTAACCAAAAAAAAGTCAATTGTCATTTTAATCTGCTTTTCCAAACCAAACTTGCGAGTGCTCTAGTAAAATTTCACTTCCAACTTTACCATGTCCTAAAACATTAATGCTAGATAACACCAGTGTTTGTTATATCAGGCTCACTAAAGTTGTATTTTATAAAAAAGAAAGTTAAGTCACCTTGCTGTGCCTGGCTAGCTCCCCTTCCCACTTCAGAACAGGTAACACATTAATGCTAGTTACTCCTTGCATATACTTTTACTAAGCCTAGTACTTCTCCTGGCAGGTGGATAAAATACTGAGTACTCTGAGCACAATAAGGATGGGAACTGATCACTCCCACCTAATTGTCCACACCTCACAACCAAGAGTGTAATTTAGTCATTTATAAGGGTTTTTAACAAATTTACCTGTTCATAATTAGAAATAAGTAGGGACAAATCATTTCATATCCATGTGGTCTGTTCACTCTAAAGGGTTTTACATCACACTGTTACAAACAAAAATGATCAAAATTTCATATGTGTAGCCTATTAAAAAGAACTTTTCAGGTTTTTTTTTTTTTTTTCCAGCCAAGACATTAGAAAAGCAACAGGAGGCCGGAGGCATTGGTTCAAGTCTGTAATCCCAGCACTTTGGGAGGCTGAGGTGAGGGAATTGCCTGAGCCCACAGGTTTGAGAACAGCCTGGGCAACTTGGTAAGACCTCATCTCTACAATAAATCAAAAAATTAGCCAGGCATGGTAACGTGCATCTGCAGTTCTGGCTAGTTGGAAAGCTGAGATGGAAAGATCGCCTGAGCCCAGCAGGTTGACGCTGGGGTGACTGTGAATGTGCCACTGCACTCCAGCCTGGGCGACAGAGACTCCAACTCAAAAAAAAAAAAAAAAAAAAGAAAGAAAAGCAACAGGGTACCAACATGGAGGGCTGCAGAACCAGAGGGCCAAAGAGGTAACCCCAATTAGCAGTTGCAATTAGTAACAAAACTCCAACTGCCCATCAGAGATCTGGTAAGAACGAACCTACTAAGGGGATGGTGTCCAGTGCTTATGGGTACAGTCTGCAAGGGCATTAGAAGTGTAGTTGCCCCAAAGAGGCCTAAACCTCCTGGACCCTGTCTACTGTTCAGGCCAGAAAGCTATTGGAACGCAGGTGTGCTCTCTTCTGAAGAGAGGAGAGAACAGCTGGCTCAGAAATGGTGGCCATTTAAGGAGGCCTAGAAATCTGCTAAAGTGCCTGGCACTGGCTCACCATCACCCCAGCAAACCCCAGGTGAATATTAGGGCACTGGAACCCAAATGAATGTCTTAATTAACACAGGTGCCAGCCGTTTGGTCCTGCCCATATCTTAATCAAAAGTTACTAAAGATTAATTCAAATTATACATATAAAAAGTCATCTGTAAAAAAGAAAGAAACCATAACTTAAAGTTGTTGGTATAAAAGTATGTTTTTGGTAAGGAAGGATAAAAACGGAAAAGAATAATTTTATATAAGGAAAGCATCTTGTATGGTACATTTTTGTCCTATAATAGAATGGCTGGTTATTTGAAGGAAGAAGAGTATAGGAAAAAAATAGAAGGCTCAAGCATGTTGAAAAATGGTATGAGTATGTCAAAGATGGTATGTGGAAGGTTTGTGGAAAGAAATATGAAAGGAATTCTATGAACACTCAAGGCTACAAAAAGGTTCTATAAATTTACCATTAATATCAATTACAATAATGCTAGGCCAAACGCTACTCAGAGACCAGAACACGAGCTTCTTAATTAACAATCTCCAAAAGGATTTTCTCCTATAAACAACAGAGGGAGGAGAGACAAAAATCAGTTAGCCCTCCCCTGCTGTCTTTGTTATGAAAAGTGAGGTTTTTTGTTTTTTTGTTTCTTTGTTTTTGACTTTTCAAAAACCTTTGGACTATTCCTTTGACTAAATAAGTAACTTTTGCAATAACTACTGTAATCCTTTGTTATAACATTATGCTTTTAAAAATTTCAATACTTAACTCTTCAAGTTCTCAATTCAGTCTCTCTAGGGTGGGGTAAGAAACAAAAGCTTCAGGAGCCACATCTACCCCACACCCTCCTCCTGAACTGCCTGCAGATCAGGTAAATTGATTTCATTCACAGTGGTTTGTGATCAGCTATAAGGGCTTCTCAGTGCCAAATTGCTAATGACTTTAAAATCTCCTTCCAGGCACAAGATTTACTAATCCAACATATGATGGATAACAAAATAACTTTTTATTTTATTTAAAGTATTGCTACTTATTTTTGTTAAACTTTAAGGTAATATTTCCCTGTCAGAAAGCCAATACCATCCCACTCTTCTCATCAAAATAGGAGAGATGTCAATCTTCCATTTCTGTGGAGTAAAGGTTACCTGGTCTTCACCCTCTAGCATATCAATCATTATAAAGGTATATCAGACCTACTATAAAAACAAAAGGGACAGTTTTCTCTTGCCAACATTTACCTGTTTTAAATTCTATTGTTCATTATTATTTCCTACAATTTAAGCTACAGCCTAACTACATGTCTCTAATGTTTTCAGTATTTTCTTCTTCAGACTTTGTGAAAGTAGCTGTATTTCCTTGTTAAAGTCATTATTATTATTATTTTTCATTATTGCATTTTTATTGTGCTCTTATTTAGGCTACAGATGTGTAGAAGCTAACCTTCTCTTCCTGCTATTTTTTTTTTTTAATTTTAAAAATGTGGGGTACAATTCAGGGTTAGGTATACAAACGTGGATTATGTAGGTACCCTTGTTGATTAGATGTGCCCCTCCCTCCCCTAGCAGTTTCCCTCAACTGTCAATCTCACACCCCCAAGCAGTTTCCCACTACTGCCAACCCATTCTTATAGTATTATGATAATTGTTCAAGGTTTGCTTATGAATGAGAACATATGGTACTCTGTTCTTTGTTTCTGTGATAGATGACTGAGTATGATAGACTCTAAATCCATCCAAGTTGCTGCAAAGTCCATATGTTTGTCCTTCTTTATGGCTGGATAATATTCCATTGTGTATATACCACATTTTTTAAATCCAGTCCAGCTTCAGTGGGCATCATGGTTGGTTCCATGTTTTTGCTATTGTAAATAGAGCTGCAACAAACATACGTGTGCAGGTGTCGTTTTTGTAGAATGATTTGAGTTCCTCGGGGAATATTCCCAATACGAGAATTACTGGGTCATATGGAAGGTTAATTTCTAGTTTTTTCGAAATCACCACACTGTCTTCCAAAGAGGTTGCAATAGTTTGCATTCCCACCAGCAGTATAGAAATGTTCCTTTTTCTCCACATCCTTGCCAGCATCTGTTGCTGGTTTTTTTTTTAACGATGGCCTTCTTACTGGGGTTAGGTGGTATCTCAATGTGGTTTTGATTTGCATTTCTCTGATGATGAGTGAGACTGAGCACTTTTTCATGTGTCTGTTGGCTGCCTGTATATCTTCTTTTGAAAAGTGTCTATTTATGTCTTTTGCCCACTTTTTAATGGAGCTGTTTATTTTTCTCCTTTTGGCATGTTTGAGTTCCTTGTAGGTCCTAGATGTTAGGCCTTTGTCAGATATAGAGTTGGCAAGTATTTTTTCCCATTCTGTGGGCTATCTCTCTGTTCTCTTGATGGTTTCTTTGGCTTTGCAGAAGCTCAAAGCAAAAGTTTCTTTGGCTTTGCAGAACTCAGTTTGATGAGGTCCCACTTGTCTATCTTATTTCTTATGGTATGGGCACTTAGGGTTCTGATCAGGAATCGGTTGCCAGTTCCAATTTCCATAAGGGTGTCTCCTGTGTTTCCTAAGATTCTTATAGTTTGAGGTTTTACGTTTAGGTCTTTGATCCATTTAGAGTAATTTTTGTGTATTCTGATAGGTAGGGATCCTGTTTCAGTCTTCTGCATGTGATCAGCCAGTTTTCCCAGCACCATTTACTGAATAGGTTCTCCTCTCCCCAGTGGTTGTTGTTGGAGGCTTTGTCAAAGATGAGTTGGTTGAGGAATTGAGGCTTTGCTTCCAGAATCTCTATACTGTTTCGTTGGTCTATATGCCTATTCTTGTGCCAATACCAGCCTGTTTTGATTACGGTAGCTTTATAGTAAAGTTTGAAGTCTGGAAGTGTGATACCTCCTGCTTTCATTCTTTTGCTAAAGATTGCTTTGGCTATTCGTGGCCATTTATGTTTCCATATGAATACCTGTATTGTCATTTCCAGGTCTGAGAAGAATGATGTTGGTAATTTAATGGGTATCGTGTTGAATCTGTAGATTGCCTTTGGTAGGATGGACATTTTAACAGTGTTGATAATATAAAGATCTTTCGCTTCTCTGATTAGGAAGATGCCAAGGTATTTCATTTTTTGTGTGGCTATTGTGAATGGGATTGTGCGTTTAATTTGGGTCTCCGCCTGCTTATTGTTGCTGTATAGGAATGCTACTGTCTTTTGTACATTTATTTTGTACCCTGAGACTTTGCTTAAGTCCTTTATCAGTGTAAACAGGTTTTTGACAGACTCTCTTGGACTTTCAAGGTATAGGATCATATCATCAGCAAAAAGGAATAACTTGACTTCCTCTTTTCCTATTTGGATACCTCTGAGTTCTAATTGCCCTAGCTAGGACTTCCAACACAATGTTGAACAAGAGGGGTGAGAGTGGGCAGCCTTGTCTTGTTCCAGTTTTCAGGGGAAATGTTTCCAGTTTCTGTCCATTTAGCAATATGTTAGTTGTGGGTTTATTGTAGATGGCACTTACTATTTTGAGGTATGTTCCTTCTTTACCTAGGTGTTTGAGGGTTTTTATCAAGAAGAGATGCTGGATTTTATCAAAAGCTTTTTCTGTATCTAATGATATAATCTTGAAGTTCTTGTTTTTACATCTGTCGATGTATTTAATTACATTTATGGTCTTGCGAATGTTGAACCAGCCCTGCATCCTGGGGATGAAGCCTACTTGGTCATGGTGGATGATTTTTGAGATGTGTTTTTGGATCTTCTAAAGGTCTTTAATAAGCTACCTTGGGAACGCAATTAAAAAAATAGAAGTTGATGTAATAAAAATATATGTTTCAGTGCAGCTCCAAAAATCTTTTATAAATACAGTCATTTTGGAAGGATGATCCTGGATCAGAAGTGTTATTCCTTGTGTATCTGCATTATGTGCACATGTCTCATCTCAGTTGTCATATTTGTGTCTGTAATTTCCTCCTGAGTAGTGGTCATAACCACCTTGGTTTCTGCCACCATAGTCTCTGGACCATCCATATCCATATCCAAATCCTCCAGGTCAACTGTCATATCTGCCATTTCCATAGCCTTGGTCCCCATCACCTCTAGAGCAGCCACAACCATGGTCCCCAAAAGCACCCCCTCTTCTTGTTCCCCGGGCAGACTTGCCTGCATGGTCAACATGGATCTGGCGACCGTCCAGAGACTCTCCATTCGTGGCTCTCATGGCATCCGAGACATGCTCTGGGTTGGTGAAGATGATTAGCCAAAATCCCGGGATCGCTGAGTCCCCTGGTCCTTGACAACAACCACCTCAGAAATAGGACCGCAGCTGCTGAAGTGGTCTTCCAGTGCCTGCTCATTGGTGTTAAAGTTGAGCCCTCCCACAAAGAGCTTTCCTTCTTCATAAGACATGGCTATGAGTTCGAGTCCTGGAAGCTAAAAAGTAAAAGAGTTGGACAGACGGCAAGCTCTAAGGACCAGAGAGAACAGGGAACTGTTAACAAATTATAAGTGTATGTAAATTCTTATCACAACTCAAGTAAGCTTGAAAACAAGCCACAAGGTCATCCACATATGGACTCAGGAATTCACTGGTGCAACAATAAAAGCTGCCTGCACTCCAGTAGCGGGTGTCAAGCCCACTGGGGTAACTATAAATACATTTTACCAGACATCAAAGCCTCAATATGTCATAACAGTGGCTATAATGGCCTTTATTATAGTAGTGTTAATTCTAATAGTATAAGCTTGTACACAGTGCTTTGGATAAATACTAAAGTTACTTAACAACTCCATTGGCTCTTGTCCTCTCATCCCCTTCTCTTGCTCTAGACAAGTAGGAACAGCTCCACACCCCATGTTCAGCGGGAAGTAGCTACAGAAGTCTGACCTTTATCCCTGTTCCCAGGCACAAATAAGAATATTTTAAAATAACAAGAGGGGAAGATGAAAGGATATATAACATGGATTTAATATACCCCAAAAACAGCCATGTTACCATTGCCTAAATCTCATTTTTTTTAGCAATTCACTTAGCTTACCCTCTAATCACTAGCCAAGAACAGAACCAGTTTCTCAGAGGTAGCTATTGATGATTGTTTTACAAACTCCCTCCCCAGCTTGTTTTGTACTAATTAGCTTTGTTATTTCAAGTATTTACCTCCACCCATTAGACTCAAGTTAACCTAAGCAGCCCTTCATGACCTTCATGACACAGACCCCACCACCATGGCAGCAATCGTGTGACTAGCCCACCCATCTGCCTGCTGTCCATC
>CAUYQG010078750.1:0-14871 GCA_963574415.1 Tarsius wallacei | reverse complement strand
GGGGGGGGGGACAGGGAGGGCAAGGTTGATGGGATTAATGGTAGTCAATATCTGTCTGGGGACGGGGGGGACACCCCTTATCAACAAGGGTGCCTGAACGATGCATATTTGTATACCTAACCCTTAACTGTACCCCACAATTTAAAAATAAAAAATGTTTAATAAAAAAATTATTATTTAATTATAGACAGACTTGAATGACTACACCTCTATTCTCCACTCACCTTAACTTTAATAACAAAATGTGTCCTTATAAACTTACAATTTGGTGGAGCAGAAAATTTGTGTTTGAGAAGCCATGCTGAAAGACAAATAGAAAGGCCCCAGAAGCGGAAAAGTAGACTGTGCTCAATTCCTTCTCATGAGCTCACTAGTTAAGACAAGCTGGTGACAACACGTGCCTGCCCAAGTGATCATAGACATGAAAAATGTAAATTCTGTAAGTCAGATGCAAATTTAAATGTAGACTATCTTAAGAGGAACAATGCTCTTTTCCTCTCATGAAGCTTTCTACACTACAAGATAGATGGAAGATAATGCTCTGTGAAATATACAAATACGATTAATGATTCTTCTTCAAAACAAGCCCACTCATGTTAGTTCTTAAAAAGCAGGGATGCCAAAACTATAAGAAAAATGAAAACAATTGCCCAAAGGAACAGAATTTGGTAACAGCACTTTCAAAAAAACCACAAAGTAGATGGGGTACTTACTTAAATTTTTTAGAATGAGCTTGGAAATAGCAAAATGAATGAGTTTAGACACATAGATGGATTAAGAGGACTTGTAAGCAATGTACACCACTAATATCAATTGAACTCTTAGGACAAATTTCATGATTTTGGGCTTTCATCCAAAATTATTATCCATAAAGCAATGAAACACTCTCTTGAGAACAATTTAATTTGTGATTCGAAATAGCTCAAATTTATGTATTCTGTTGGCATAGTCACTCTGAATAAGATGTCCATAAGGCATGCTCACGTTGAGAGCATTTCAGCATTTAGGTTCAACAGATGGACCACAGAGATCTGCCAAGGGAAAGCTGACAAGCCTGGGAGAAATGCCATTGCCTATCAGGACAAATTTTAAAGGAGGATTTTTGTCTACCTATCTTCAATTAGTCTAATGAGCACACATCTATATTTTAGGCTCCTCTGGGCACTTGTCCAATATGTTCAATTCTCTTTTCTTCTAGGCTTTGTATTGTGATTGCTTATTTTAAATTATATATTAATTTAATTTGATTTAAAATTAATAATCTTGAAACATTTGTCAATAATTCCATTCAAACATATCAAATCATTCATTTGTTAGCTTTTTCTGGAAAAGCAATAGGTATCATATATTCTGAGAGTTACTGGAGATATAGAACTGAAAATTACATTGTTTCTTTAATTCATGGGTTTTTTTAAAAGACAGGCTTGCAAACAGTTAATGAAAATACTGTATAATAAATATTAGCATACATTAGTGACACAAAAGTACATCAATGGCACAATATGAATGATCACTTCAGAAGAAACTAGGGAAGGTTTTTATAAAAATAAATCTCAAGAAAATAAATTTTTATAAGATACTTCCACCACATTCAAATACAATCTCTACTGTATCATGTAGGATACTTTTTCAGCTAATAAACTTTTGATAATATTATTAAGCAATGCTCATTGGAAGACAAAGTTCATTTACTTTAAACTATTCTCTTATAGAGAAAAAATTTGCAAGTGAGTAAATGTTTTCTTCTGTTTTTCTGTTGTTATCGTTTTTAATGATAAAAGGACATGGAATAATGTAAAGAAAATTTGTGAGTTTCCATGACTATAAAAATATAAATTTCAAAATGAAGCCAAGGTCAAATGTTAAGACTAAGCTAATGAATTCTATTCTTTCATTCTTTTATCTATGTTTAGAAGTTTTATATGTAGACTAATTATTAAAGAAGATTTTGCCAAAAGTGAGGAATTTTCAGGTTATTTTTCAATGGTGGGGTAATTCTGAAAAGATACATACTGAGAAGACATAAAATTCAGGTTTCTTTATTCTGAAGAACCAACTTGCAGATCAAGTTGCACAAATGATTGTTGTTCACTAGGTGGCAGAATATGAAAAGAATACTCTGGCAGAGTAACATAGTACTCTGGTTTCGCAAGTGTGTTGGGTAATTTGATTTAAGGTCTCTTGTATTGCCGCAAAATTCAGTGATTCATTACAAAGTGACATTAAATATATGATTATTCTGAAATAGCCTCTGTCGCAGATGAAGGTAGCTCCCAAAAATAAATGATAAAATTTTAGATTTGTAAGGGACTTAAAAAAAAATCATTCCTGTTACCTCTGGTATGCCCTCTTTGCCTTCTTCTGTGATTCCTAGTACAGTTATTTTCATTATAATTTTCCTGGCTTCTCAATTCATAAACCTAGGAGATATTCTTGAATTCTTCTTCTCTCTCGCCAACCCCTAACACAATATTAAATTTCAGGAGCAAAGGTCTGTTGGTCAATCTCCTCAACAGCTGCCCTTTCTGAAAGAGCCTCTCCCGTATTTATCCCCTGTCATACATTCCAGGCACTGCCCCAGTGAAGCTGCCCTCTTCTCCTACACAGTCTGTTGTAATTGTCACCTCCCTGTCTTTTCTGCCTTGAATCTTGGTGTGACCAGGCTAACCTCCTGCCTATTTCAGTATGATATTTCCAAAACACACTTTTCATCACATTAGGCTATTTTGAAAATACCGTCGGGGTCACTTATCAGATGGGCAAAAGATTTAAAAACAAAATTTGATGAAAATTCACCAACGCCAAGGATGGAGGAATAATAGGTACTCTCATACACGGATGGTTAAGCTATTAAACAACTTTGCAGTGGCTACTTTTGCAGTTTTTTTTGGTGTTAAAAATATTTGACCAATTCCACTACTATTAACTTCATTGCAGCATTATCTCTAAGACCCAAACCTATAAAGAATTTAAATATTTGTCAAGATAGAAATGTTATAATTTGAATTGCTTACATTATGGGATACTCTGCAGTTCTTAAGAATAAGGTAAATCAAAATATGTTGTTAAGGAAATATCTTCAAGGTATATTACTAATGGAAAAGAACATATGCAGAGTGAAATGTAGAGTATGTCATTTGTGTTAGAATATTCATTTTGTATTTTTTCCACACAGACAAATACATGTAAATATGTGAAGCACTATAGCATGGTTGTTCACAACACATGAGGGGACCCCTGCAAAAAAAAGGGAATTAGTTTTTGGAGGTCAGGCCCTTTGTAGTACAGGCCTCTCCTGCTAGGTAAGTGTTCTAGGAACCCATTGACATCAGTGTACCAGCTAGCGTTATGAGAGGCTGTGTTTGGCTTCAGTGAAATTTTTTTTTTTGGAGAGTCTTTCAATGCATTTGCCCATTTCATGATGTGTGATTTACATGAACAATCTGCCCATACCACGCTGAAAGTTCAGCAATTTTTGACCAAAAAACGGCATGACTTCCATGCCCCCCCCATCACCCCATCTTGTCCCGGAGCAACTCTTTTTGTTTTTTTCCCAGATGAAAAAAGTCCTCAAAAGGAAATGTTTTGCTGATGTGGAAGAGGTGAAACAAACAATGGCAGAAACACTAAAAGGCATCAAAACTGATAAGTTCAAAACCTTTTTTGAGCAATGGAAAAAGCGTCTTGATAGGTGTCTTGCATCAAACAGAGAGTACTTTGAAGGTGACTAAAGTTAAAATACGCAAGAATAAATACACTTTTAAAAAATAAATAAATTCCATTTTGTGGGGTCCCCCTCGTAGATGATAGAGTCAAACTTGCTTTGCTGAAAACCCTGATGCTGCTACTTTTACTACTTCTATGACCCTGGGCAAGTTAGTCTTTCTGAACCTCAAATTTCTCTTTGTAAAATGAAGATTATAATCATAACCACCAAATAGCACTGTTAGGATGATTAAATGGGTTAATAAATATAGCTTATGTTGAACAGCATCTGGCATATCATAAGGTCTATTTAGTTAGCTTCTTTTTGGGAGATGAGTCAAGAAGCAGAGGGGGTCTTTTCTTTTTAGACAATACACAGGTATGATCTTAATAATATTAAAAAGGGAATATCTTTTAAAAATCCTTCAGTGTTTCTCCATTGCTTCAGGAAGAATTTCAAATTAATTAGCAGGTCCATCGAGGCTTTTCATGACTACTGTTGTCTCCTTGTTCGGCTTCAATTTAAGTACTTCTCTAGGCTATATCAAAGGGACTTATTCAACATTCTGCGTCAGATCTCTGAAGGGAGTGTGAACTGCTAGGCACTCATAATGCTGAGGCAGAGTTGACAAGTGGGTGCTTGGAGGGTCCCAGACTAAGGCCCAGTTGGTGAGCCCATGGCTTGACTGAATCTTGAACTGCCAAAGTGCTGCCGGCCACTGCTGGTGCTCCTAAGGGGGAATGGGAAAGCCTGGTGCTAGGATAGCTGCAGGAAGCAGGGAAGGGGGACAAGTCTGCAGCTGTGTAGGCAATGCTGACAGGAAGTAGAGAACAGGAAGGCAGTTCTCATGCCCACTAATTTTCCTCCATTGCCTATCACGGTATCTTAATAGAAAGCCAACTGGCAAGGGGGCGTGGGAGAGTAGTTGGCAGTGTTTTAAACTTTAGCATTACAGAGGAGTGTACAGAAGGTTAGAATTGTTGCGGAAAGGTGCTAGCGAAATAACTGGCTCCAAAAGTGTGAGGTAGTAAAGATTTACTACCTTGCCCAAAGCTGGATTTCTAGACCTGCCATTCAGTGACGGTATCTATCCCTCCTTTAAACTTCTGCCTTGGAATTTGTACAAGAACATCTTACGTTTATGTAAAACTTTCTGATTTTTTCAGTGCGGTTTCACATATATTATCTCTTTTTCAGCTTCACTACATAGATAATTATTCCTATTTTACATGTTGCTCTGAAGTCAGTTTAGGTCACCCTGTACTTCTTAGAGTCTTTTGGGTTTTTTGTTTTGTTTTTTGACTTTTATTTTAAAATATTTTTATAGACTTATAGAGAATTTGCAAAAATGGTACAGACATGTATTGCCCTAGCAATATATGAATGTGCTGGTTTATTCCACAGCCTTGCTGTGGATGTGTCCCCATACTTTTAAAACTTTGCCATTCTGAAATGGTATCTCAGTGTTGTTTAATTTACACTCTCTGATTATTAGTGAGGTTGAACTTTTTCCCCATACATTGAGGGCTATTTTTGTATATTTCTTGTTAATTGTCTGCTTATATCTATTTCTCATTATTCTACCAGATTTTTGGAACTTTGTTCCTCAATTTTTAAGATTTATTTATTTCCTAGGGATCTTAGCCCTTTGTGGGATGTGTTTCAAATATTTTCTACTAGCTTGTCAGTTATTTTTTGAATTTATTTATGGTGTTCTTTGCCATGAAAATATGTTTAAAAAAATTTTTATGCAGTCAAATTCATTAATCTTTTATTTTATTGTCTCTGAGTTTAGAGTTAATATCTGAAAACCTTCACCTACCATGTTTTCTTATAGTATTAGTACAGTTTTAACTTTTACATTTTGATTGCTAATCCATTTGGAGTTTATTCTTGTGTATGGTACAGGATATGCACACATTTTTGTCTTTTCCCAAGTGACTACCACATTACTCCAGCACGATTTATTAAAATGTTCATATTTTAACGGTGATTTAAGAGACTACCTTTTTCATATGCTAAGCTTTCATATGTATTTGGATCTATTTCTGTTTTTTCTATTGTATCTCACTAGTCTATTTGTCTCCGTGAACAAGTATTAACCTGTCTTAATTATAGAAGCTCTAGTTCTCACTCATAAGAGGACCATTATCATAACACTATAAGAAAGGGATTGGCAGTAGCGGGAAACTGCAAGGGGGAGGAGGGGTGGGGTTGGCAGTTGAGGGAAACTGCGGGGGGGGGGGGGTACACCTCATCAACAAGGGTATTTGCATAATGAATATTTGTATACCGAACCCTGAATTGTACCCCACATTTTTAAAACACAAAAATTAAAAAAAGAAGCTCTGGATCATGTATTAATATTTGATTGGGAGAATCCCCACTCAGTTTTTCTTTTCTAGTATTTTCCCGAATATTTCTGAATGTTTATCTTTCCATGTACATTTTAGTATCAACTTCTCTAACTCCACAACACACTTATTAGCAGTTTTTATTGCCATGGTATTACATTTATAAATTAATGAAGTGAGAATTAACATCTTTATGGTGCTGCATTTTCCTATCTAAGAAGAGAGAATATTTTCCCATTTGTTTCAATTTTACTTTTGTGTCTTTTATGCATGTTTAAAATTTTTCTTTTTATAGGTTTTGCACATTTCTTTCTTAATTATGTTTAAGTATTTAATCTTCTCTGTTGCTATTGTAAATGAAAGTTTCCATACTATATAACTTTACTATTTATTATTTGTGTGTTTGAAAGTGTTTAATTTTTTTACATCAATTTTCTATTCTGCTACCTTACTGAATTATTTTTGTTTTGAATTAGTTTTATGATTGATTCCTGTATTTTCTAGGTATATGCTTATGCCATCTGTAAATAAAGATAGTTTCACTTCTTTTTAAACACATTCTTGTGATTTTATTTCTTTTGTTTAATTTCACTAGCCAATCTCTCTAGTATAATGTAGAATGGTAGTGAAGAAATAATGGGCATATTTGCTTTTTTCCTGTTACAGGAATGTCTCCAGTGTTTCTCCACTGAATTAGATACTAGCTTTAAGACTAAGATAAACATACTTTATAATACTAAGAAATATTTCTCGATTTATATTTTTGAGTGTTATTTTCATCATTAATGAGTGTTGAGCTTTGTCAAAGACTTTCTTAGCATCTATGATGGCAATTGTATGATTTTTTTTCCCTTAGATTTATTAATGTGGTATATAATATTAATGAATTTCCTAATATTGAACCACTTTGCATTCTTAGAATGCATCCACTTAGTCACTGTGTATTATCAATATCTTGTGTTGGATTGTGTTTGCTAGCATTTTATTTATTTTTTTATTTTATTTTATTTTATTTTATTTTTTTGAGTTCGAGTCTCACTCTGTCGTCCAGACTGGAGTGCAGTGGCTGCTCCCGGCCACTGCAGGCTCGATCTGCTGGGCTCCAGCGATCCTTCCGCCTCAGCTTTCCAAGTAGCCGGAACCACAGGCGCGCGCTACCATGCCCGGCTAATTTTTTGATTTATTGTAGAGATGAGGTCTCGCCAAGTTGCCCAGGGCGATTCTCGAACCTGCGGGCTCAGGCAATCCACTCACCTCGGCCTCCCAAAGCGCAGGATTACAGGCTGAGCCACCGAGCCCAGTCAGCATTTTATTTAGTATTTTGCATATGTAAATAGGAAACATTGATCTGTAATTTTACATTTTGCTGTCTTTATCAGGTTTAGATATCAGTGTAATATTTGTTTTCATAATAGGCATCTGGAGTTTTTCCTTTCTTTTCTCTGGAATAATTTATAGAACATTGAGTCTTTCTGGCCTATGAAGTTTTGGTAGAATTCTTCTGTGAAATCATTTAGTATTGATACTTTTTTGTGGAGTAGTATCTGTAGTAGGTTGAATAGTCACCCCCAAGGTAATACGTTTAAGTCTTAACCTGCAGATCTGTGAAGGTGAATTTATTTGGAAAAAGAGTCTTTGGATCTTTGCAGATCTCAAGATGAGATCTTGCTTGATTAGAGTGGCCCTTAAATCCAGTGGTGGAGGTCCCTATAAGAGACAGAAAAGTATAGAACACATGAATACTGTGTAGAGCATAGAGGAGAAGGCCACGTGAAAATGGAGGGAGAGCCTGGAGTTATGCTACCACAACCCAAGGAATGACAGGAATCATCAGAAGCTGGAAGAGGAAAGGAAGAATTCTCCCTAGAAACTCCTGAGGGAGTGTGGCCCTGTCAACAGTTTGGTTATGAATCTCTGGCTTTCAGAACAGTGAGAGAATAAAGTTCTCTTTTAAATCACCAAGTTTGTATAAATTTGATATAGCAGCCCTAGAAAACTAATATAGTTTCCTAATAAGTTTATTCAATTTGGTCACTTAAAGATTACTAACCCTAATGGGAGTGAATTTTGGTATCTGTATTTTCCTAGGAAATTATCTATTTTATCTAATTTAAAAAATTTATTTACATGGATGCCTGTAAATTATTCTCTTGTGATTGAAAACGTTTTTCTTTGGTTTTGATGTTTATTTACCTTGACATTTCTTTTTTTTTTTTTTTTTTGCTTTCTTTTTTGCTTATCAGCTCAGCTATTGAAATCTGTATTTTAAATTTTTTCAAAAAAACCCCAGATTGCTTTTTGAATGGATATACTGTTTTTCTATACTCTGCCTCATTATTTTTTGTTTTTTATTTGTTATTTTCTTTTCTTGTGTTTTATTTTGGCTTACTTTGTTCACTCTTTATTTTCTTGAAGGGTAATAAATTTATTTATCTTTGTTATTTCATTTTACTGATAAAAGTATTTAGTGTATAACTTTTCTTCTAATCACCACTTTAAGTATATCCTCTGGATTCTGGTATGTAGGTGTTTTCATTACCATCATCATTTTTTATCCAAGTGTTATTTAATAGAAGTTTTTTTCTTCTTGTTGTTGTCATCCTCTGTGTGTGTGTGTGTGTGTGTGTGTGTGTGTGTGTTTTATTTTTCATGTAGAAAGACCTGGCTTGGACATGTGAATAAAATTGATCCAAGCCTGCAAACCAATCCTATCAAGTGTATAATGATTTTCCTGTGACTTCTGTGAATTCTCATGGTATTTGAAGTGTCCTAGCCCAAGGCAGGTCAGCCACATTCAATCTGAGAAATACAAATTTTTAGATAATGTATTCTCTTGGATACAGAAGTGAACTATCAGGGAGTGATGCAATTGGTCTCATTTTATTTTCTTTATTTTTAACAGCATTCAAATAAATGTGCTTTTCCTATGCTCTGCTTTTGTAGGACCCATGGTAAGATTGTTTATTTTTTTGGGGACATGTGAGTGGACTGTGAAAAACTAAAACAAGCTTGATTTAAACAACAAAAGCTAGCTCAGACACAAATTCCACAACATAAGTTTATTATAATGATAAGACTATTTTTTCATTTAGAAATGAGTTTTTAAAGAATCTGCAAAGTTGAAAAAAATATGAGTTTTACAAGATGCTTTGTTATGGCATTGTACTGAAGTTTGTAATTGAGTAATTAAATTGTGAGACTACAAATTCACTAGCTTAGTTTTAATTTTAATATTTAGATGAAATATAAAACCAATAATAAATTCAAGGATATGGTAGATATCCTAGGAAATTTTCATTTAAACCTAAGTTTAAAAGTTTAATTGAGTTACTTGAGAATATTATCTACCTTTTCTGTTGTTATCACAAGACGTTCTGCTGACCTTCTTAAAGAACACCTTTCCTGAGTCCTAATGTCCAATATGAATGCTTTAAAGTTGGCCTAATTTATTTGAGATTCGTTCTGAGTGAACTAAAAACTCAAAGAAGCCTAATTTATTAAGGCACTTAAAATATATTATGAAATAAATCACCAGGCCCTGAATTCTTATGTTTACATAGGAGAGCAATGCAAGTACAAACAATATTAAATTATCATTACAACATTGTGGGGTATTGATTGGACATGGTAAGTGAAATGAAAATAGTTTAAAAATCTCCCTGGAATAAAAGTAAATCAGCAACATGTTGAGAAAAATTAAAATGAGTAATTAATATCTGTTAAAGATCAGGGTTTAAACTGAGTTTTAATACTGACTTTATCTTTGATTGCTTCTTAGGAATTTAGCAGCTTAGAAGCATTCCCAGTAGTAATGTGCAGTTTGATAATATAATGCAAACATAAAATCATTTAAAAATGTTGAACAAAATAAAGAATATCCACCCTATTTTGTAAAGAAAATTAACTTCTGGATAAAATGTGCCAGGTTTCTAACTTAGAACATTTAATTGGCCATTAATCAAGAATAACACATTAGTTTTTGTGTATTTTAAGTAAATGCTCTGAAAGGGAACATTTAAACAAACCATCTAAAGTTTATTTGAATGGTTTATAGGATTTGGAAATTAAGAACTAAAATTTATCACGTAGAATTTTAAAATCTAATTCCTGCTTTGAACTGTGTGGGTAAAGCCATGTAGGTTTTAGCCAGCGAAGGATGGTCAAACTGCCGGTTTCCAGATGAAATATAGAAAGGAAACAGAAAGAAATCTATCTCTACATGAATACATCATGTCTCTTATTAATAAGGCTTTGACTATACAGAAGAAACTAGGAGGATTTGTAATACCTCAATCCTATTATTCAGTAAAAACAAGGAAAATACAAATCATAATCCAGGATTTGCTTGGACCAGTGAGAGATTATTTGGTTGAAAGGACCATTGTGTGGAAGATGAGGCAGAAGAATGAAAGTTCTGAACAAGAACTCCTCGTGAAATGGAGATGGGAGGGGGAGAGGTTCTTTCCACCTGATCACATTTAGCTCCAGGAATATACAGGGCAAGGGGGGCGGGGTGGGGGGATGCAGACCAAGTGATAGTAGTTTCATTGTCAGTCTTGCAGACATCTCATCTACATTTTGTTAGGGTGAGTTTGCACTTTGGTGTTTGGAAGTTTCCCAGTAGTTATTTCATTATCTTAGGTATATGTATTATATTATAATATTATTATTAGATTTACATTATGCAAAGAGGACCCCCCCAAAAAAACCCCAGAATTATCCTTTGGAGGTTGGGCCCCTTGTAGGACATTCAGAATTTGTTCCTCTGGATTAAAAGGTCAGCCAAAGATTTTATCTGAAAGTTTTGAGAAAGTTGCATCATGATTTGCCGAAGAAATTTAACAGCTTCGTAGCATTCCCACCTTAGTGGTAAACAAGTGACTGGTTCTTCCCATGACAGCACATCTGTTCACACCATGCTGAGTGTTCAGCAGTTTTTGACCAAAAGCAGCATGATCCCTGTGCTTCATCCTCCCTATTCACCAAATCTCACCCTGAGTGACTTTGTATTGTTTCCTTGGATAAAAAAAGTCCTCAAAGGAAAACGTTTTGCAGATATGAAACAAAAAATGGCAGAAGCACTTAAAGTTTTGAGCAGTGGAAAAAGTATCTCGATAGGTATATTGCATAAAACAGAGAGTACTTTAAAGGTGACAGAAATTTAAACATGTAAGAATAAATATACATTTTAAAAATAAATTCCATTATTTTGGGGTCGCTCCCTTAGACATAATTTTATAGAAATTGCTGGATGTGATCAGTCTAAGATTTTAAAAATCTGAGCTATTTTCTGATAATTTAGTCTCTGCTGAGCAAATTCTGTGGTTGAACATTCGTTAGTTCCCGGTGATGCACAAAAGCATTAGAGAACCACTAAGGCTGCTTGAGAATCCTTTAAGCCTAAGAGATCTCAACTCTATGAAGTCAACACTTCTCTGAACATCTAATTTTATCCAAAGTGCAGGCCAAATATCTTCCACATAACCATTTAGAATTTGAACAGAGAAAGCCCCTGGCTTCTGAATCTTATAAATCCTCCCATTCTCTGTTCTTTACACTTCACTAGTCATCCTCTTCTTTGTCCACTTTGGAAATTGTTGGAAAACTCTTCCGAGTTTGTTGCCAGAGAATTAAAAAAGTAAGCAGAGAAGATCTGCACCTTCAACCAATATTTACTGAGAACCCCAAATGATGTCGCAATATTGTTTTAATTCTTCAGAAAACCTCCAGAAGGTATGTTTCAAAAGTTTGTGACAGAAGGAAGAATTCTGCGGAAAAAAACAAAACAAAACAAAAAGCCACATTAAATCCACACCCAATCTGGATACTTCTGCTTGGGGGAAAACAGTAACAATGTATCTGAAACAAACTAATTTACCAGATTCCCCAAATTTTTGCTCTGTTTTCAAATGTATTTCAAATACATTTCTTTTTTTAAAACTTTTAATTTTTTTATTTTAAGGATGTGGGGTACAATTCAGGGTTAGGTCTACGAATGTTCATTATGCAGGTACCTGTGTTGATAAGGTGTGCCCTCCCTTCCCCAAGCAGATTTCCACCACTGCCAATCCTGCCTCCCCGCCCCTCTCCTGGCAGTTTCTCGCTACCGCCAATCCTTTTCTTAAAGTATTATGATAATTGTTCAAGATCCACTTATGACTGAGAACATGTGATACTCAGTTCTTTGTTTCTGTTTAAAATCACTCAGTATTATTGACCCTTATAAAATAGTTCTGTTTATGAATGGGATTTCAGTTTATTTAATCTTTCTGGCATTTTCTCTTACTAACAACCTTTTCGCCACATTGATAATGTATATTTGAATTGTTAATTGAATATTTTAGCCCCTCACAGTCATCTGACTTACAGAATCAGTATGGCAATTTTCCAAATTGGTCCTTTTATGTACTCTTGTCTTCTCTGGTGCCAGACAACTATTACTTTGTTCATTCATTCATTCATTTATTCATTCATTCTTTTTTACAGAGTAGACTCCAATAGGAATATCTCCTCATTGTTTTCTTCTAGGAGTTGCAGCCTCCTCTGCTTAATGTTCACTAGAAAATCTGGACTGGAGACTAATCAAAGCAGGCTTTCTACACATGGCAAAAAACCATTTAAAACTTGATTCCTGCTAGCAGTCGTGTATTCTTTTGTATGGACCTGAGAAATATATAGAGTGGGAGAAATGAAAGATGTACAGAGAAGAGACAAAAAAAAAGAGAGAGAGAGAGAGAGATGGAAGAAGAGATCTGACAGCATTTAGATCCCATCTTCCAGCTGAACCCGAGACCTAGCTCTATTTCTGCCCTTGGAACTGTGAGAGAAGCCTGTTTCCTTTCTTTAAATTCTCTTGTATTTAACCTAGTCTCAATGTGAAACCTTCTTAATTACAGGCAATTTACTTCTAATCAGCAACATTCAATATTACATAATGGATATTATTGGGCCGCTAATGGTAATTGGCTCTGTAGAAGACCTGGAAAACAAAGATATATAAGACATTGCCCCTGATCTCAAGCCTCCTTGATTTACACAGATCTTTAACAAAGATATGTAAGACATTGCCTCTGATCTCAAGCCTCCTTGATTTACACACATAAGCACAGAGGAATACAAAGTATATTTTAAACATTGATGGATTTCTCATAATACCTAAAAAGGTCAATAGGGGTCTCTCAAGATTCACTGAACCACTTTTCACAATGATTTTCCAAAGTACGAAGTATTTATGATCTTACATGTTTTCTTTTCATGATATTGGTGACAGGTTATATGAAGCAATTGTATAGGAGTGACTGAGGGGAGTTTTACTTTATAGTGATAAAACAGCTTTTACAATCCCCTAAGATTCTGAAAATATTTTCTAGGTACTTTAGGAGTTGAGGTTTCCATTTCAAGTACCAAATCATTATCTAAATTGTATTAATCGTTACTGATGGGACTGCTGTGTATTCATGGGGTGTTAGAAGGCCCAATAAAACAAGGCACATACATATATGCTAAGACTAAAGGACAATTAGTCTGTAAGAAATAGAAAACATAGATTAAGATGAAAATGTCGCCTATATTCCTGTTGACAACTTTCCCATTGGAAATAAGATGAATGATTTTCCTTTTTTCCTTCTCTCTTTTGTGTGGTTTTAACGTGGGTTACGTTAAGAAATTTTTACCTGGCAAAGGGGATAGGAATCTGGTGAACCAGACCCGTATGTGTATTAGTTTTCTAGGGCTGCCATAACAAAGTACCGCAGACTAGGTAGTTTAAACAACAGTAACATATCTTTCCATGGTTTTGGAGACTACAAGTCTGAAGTCAAGGCGTCAGGAGGATTGGTTTCTTCTGAAGCTTCTCTCCTTAGCTTGTAGATAGCCATCATCTTCCTGTGTCTTCATGTGGTCTTCACTCCGTGCATATTTGGTATTTGTATCCTAATTTCTTTCTATAGGGACACCAAACATAGTGGATTAGGACCCACTCATAGGACCTTAATTACCTTTTAAACTACTGTATCTCTATAAGCAGTAACATTCTGATGTACTGGGGGTTAGGGTCTTCACATATAGATTTTGGGGGGATACAATTCAGTCTATAACAGGCAGTTTAACTGTATTGCAATCTACAGATAATTAGTGGGTAAATAATTTTTTAAAAAAATCAGATTAATGAGACTGGCCACGTGATAAGTTCTGGGATAGCAATCTTGTCAACCAGATCTGTCCTGTTGCTGTGTAAAAGGAGATTTGAACCATTGAAACTGTGGTTGCCCAGGCATGAATTCAGACTTTGAAGGTGTTTTGAAATATTGGCTTTTCTAAAATCTGGCCTGGTTTTAACTCTCAATTTAACATGTATTTCTTAATTCTTTTATGTGTGAATATGTCTTTACAAACATAATTAATAACATGAATTAAAGTGTGTATGTGTGTGTATAGCTGTGTGTACTCAGTTTAAGTATTTCATGGGTGTTCATTAATAAGCACCCTTCCAACTTTTGTTAGCAGGAAGTTGGCTACTATAATCTGAGTAGGCAGCTTTTGTGTTTTTCCTTAAGCATGGTTCCTTGGAGATTTGTATTCCCTGCTAAGCACTAAAAAAAGGCCTATTCTGTACAAGAGCTGCTAACCATCAGCTATTATATAGTGCTGCCTCTAAAAAACTGAAAAAAGCAGGAGAAGAAGAAGGAGGAAGGGGAGTTAAAGTAAGGAGTGGCTGAAAAGCACAGATGAAGTATTCAACTGGGATCTGGGATTGGGCCTCTAACTTTCCTATCAGGTAACATGCTAAGTATATATTATTATTTAGAGCTA
>CAUYQG010078744.1:0-10765 GCA_963574415.1 Tarsius wallacei | reverse complement strand
TGTTTCCCTTTGAGGACTTTTTCCATCCAAGGAAACAAAAAAAAAGTCACACAGGGTGAGATCAGGTGAATAGGAAAGGTAGGACACGGGGGTCATGCTGTTTTGCTCAAAACTGCTGAACACTCAGTGAGACGTGAGCAGGTATATTGTCATGGTAGAAGAACCAGCCACCTGTTCGCCTCAACTCGAGACGTTTCTTTGGCAAATTGTGACGCAGCCTTCTCATAACCTCTAGATAAAAGCTTTGGTTGACCGTTTGATTCAAAGGGACACAGTCTGAGTATACTACAAGGGGCCCACCCTCCAAAAGATCATTCCAGATTTTTTGAGGGGGTCTCCCTCCTAGGTGCTAAGAATGACCTAATTATACAAGTTTTCCTAACTTAAGTAGAACCTTCTAGAGGAGAAGGGAGGTAAGCATAAAGCAGATGGGGTTTGGGCGAATATACTATAAAGGGAAGAAGAAGCTGGGTTCCCTCGTGCATCTTTGCTTCTAAACGGCCTCCTTCCTTTCACTCTTCTCCCCTGCATTACATTTACAGTAGAGCAGCCAGAGAGGTCATCTTAAAACTTAATTTAGACCACATCCCCTCCTTAAAGTCCTCCAAAGACTTCCCAACACATTTAGAGACACAATTCAAACTCCTTCAAGGCCCTGCATAATCTAGACCAAAGACTGGCAAACTTTTTCTGTGAAGGCCCAGGCAACACACATTTTCAGATTTGTGGTCCCTGCAGTCTTTACGGCAACTACTCAACTCCGCTGTCGCATCACAAAAGCAGCCATGGGCAATACGTCAATAAGCGGGCAGAGAGTTGTTCCAATAAAGCTTTATTGACAAAACCAGGTGGGCAGACTGGATTGATCCCAGGAGCCATAGTTTGTTAACCCCTGAGCTAGACTTGTGCTCAAAGTGAGGTCCAGGAACCAGCTACATCGATACCACCAGACTTGTTGGAAATGTAGCCTCAGACCTCACCTTAGACCTTCTGAATTAGGTGCTGCATTTTAACCGATGTTATATGCACGGACCCAGACATTTCCTCCCAAACCCAATCTAATCAATCCCTTTGACTCTCCCCCTTGCTTTCTTCTATCCAGGACCACTTACCTCAAGCTTCTCCCATGGCTGGCTCCATTTCTGGCAGAGCTTTTATCACTCTTTCTAATTATCTTGCTGACTTTTTTGGTGACTTATTAATGGCCTGACTCTGCTAAAACAGAAGCTCTGAAGTCTAAGACCTTGGCTGGCTTGTTCTTCTGAATCCCTAGAGTCTTAGGACAGTGCCTGACACAAACTGCTTCTCAATAAATATTTATTTGAGTCGAAGATAAATAAAAGCAGAACACAGAGAACTCTTTTTTCCCAAGGTAGGGAGTACAGGGGCAGGTGAAGAGAGAGAAGGAGGAAGAGGATTTAATTATGAATTTCTATCACTAAAATCTTTTCAGGACAATCTAGAGCCTCTTAAAGAATCTTCCAGCCCAATGAAGAAAAATAATGGTGCCACATTCTGAATCCAGCTCTCATCACCCTACTTGCTGGTTTAGCCAGAACATTTTGCTATCTAAGTCAGTTGCTCATCAGAAAGACTCCCATGAATTTACAGGAAGTAGGCTGGCAACCAAGGTAATGGATATAATTAATAATATAATACTAATCTCCCAATGTTGGTCAAAGGACACAAAATTTCAGTTAGACAAGAGGAATTGGTTCAAAAGATCTATGTTTCAACACGATGACTACAGTTAATAACACTTGGGAGATTTATCTCCAATCCCTCTCTCTTGGCCACAGGGTCTGGGTTCTTCTAAAAAACACCACACTGATATATTAATCCCTGTGGAGGACTAGAACTCATAGCTGTAATATTTTGTAGCTCTTCCCTTCAAGATGTAAAGTCTAGAACCCCACCACTTGAATCTGGGCTTGCCTTGTGACTTGCTTTGACAGATAGAGAATGGTGAAGGTAATGTTGAGTAAATTCCAGAACTTCGGTACTGATTTCAGCTTCCTTTTTGGGGGGGGAGGGGGACAGGGTGTCACTCTTTGCCTGGAGTGTCACGGCACGATCATAACTCACTGCCACCTCCAACTCTCCCAATCCTACTTTTATTCTGTTGGAACCCAGCCACCATGTTGGAAGGAAGCTGGTCTAGACTACCAGAGGAAGAGCGGTTGCATGGAGTCAAGCTGAGGCCCCCAGCCAAGAGCCAGAACCAACTGCCAGATGTGTGGGTAAAGCCACCCGGGACATCCCAGCCTCTGCCACGCTTCCAGCTGAATGCAGTCACAGGAATGACCCCAGCCAACACCATACGGGGCAGAGGTGACTGATCCCTGCTGAGCTCTGTGCAAGTTACAAAACCATGACCAAATAAGTGGTTCTTAAGCTACTATCTTGTTACAAGAAAAGATGGTGGAAATAATTATCTCTAAATATTCAACCCCAAGTAAGATTTCTCCAATCAGTGCATTAGAATCTGATTTATGCAGATTTGTGATTCTTATCCCCCCGGGGTGGAGGAAAGCGAAATGTGGGGGAGAGGAGGAAACATCTTCCCCCGGAGGGCAAGCAAAAGGACCAAACCCTTTTACATCTGAGTGCCCTCATGTGTGAGATTGGCTGTCGTACACACCAGTAAAAGATGCTTTCGTGAGTTGTGGTTGTTTTTTTGAAATCATGGTAAGTTACACACAGCACAGAATTTACGATTTAACCATTCTAAAGTGTACATTTCAGTCTCATGAAACACATTCACAATGTCTTGCAGTCATCATCACCCTCTAGTCCCAGGATGTGCTCATTGTTCCAGAGAGAACCCTCATACTCATCCGCATCTCCTCCATTTCCCCTTCCCCCAGTCCCTGCAAAGCATTCGTCTGTTTTTTGTCTCTATGGATTTACCTGTTCTGGACATTTCATATAAATAGAACCATATGATATATGGCTCATCTCATCTGACTTCTTTCAGTTAGCCTAATGTTTTCAGGATTTATCCATGTTCTAGCTTGTGTCTGTACTTCGTTTATTTTTAAGGGTGACTCATATCGCTGTATGGATATACCACATTTTGTTGATCCATCCATCAGCTGGCGGACATTTGGGTTGGGTCCACCTTTTAGCTACGATGAGTAATGTTGCTATGAACATTCTCACACAAGTTTTGATTCTAATCCAGTGGGTCTCATCGGGGAGTGACAATGTCCTTCTGGGGGACATTTGGCAACATCTGGAGACATGTTTGATCGTCGCAAATAAGAGGAGGTGCTATTAGCATCCTACATAGAAGCAGAGACCCTGCTGAACATCCTACAAGACACAGAACAGCCCCCACAAGAATTATTCGGCCTCACCAGACACAAACTCATGCCTATAGTCCCAGCTACTCGAGAGGCTGAGGCAAGAGGATTGCCCGAGACCAGGAGTTCGAGCCCAGCCTAGGTGACATAGAGACCCCATCTCATACACACAAAAAAGATATTATTCAGCCCCAGTGTTAATAGTGCCCAGGTTGAGAAGTCCTGGTCTGATCCAACCTTCTCCAGTCTCAATGGCAGCTCAGGGGTTTACACCAAATTTGCCCTTGAATACAGATTCTCTGAGTCCCCAATAAATGGAAACTTTCTTTCCTTCCCATCTCAGCCTGGTGGCCAGTTTAGAAACATGTGATTCTTTTTTAACACCCACCGTTTCCAAGAGGAAAATCAAAACAAAACCCTCCAAAGCAATTGTGGGAAAAATAAAAGGATATTTCTGATGTTTTTCTAAGCTTTTCATCCTTTTTAGAATGCGGGTGGGGGGGTCAAGTGGCAACTGAGGAATAAAAGCGAGTGTTCAAAAGCATCAGCGACCCAAAGTCCACAGAAAATCAAAACAAACCCAGCTCTCAGTGTAAGTAATTACGGGTACAATCAAGTAATGAAAGGTTTATTAGTTTAATGTGATTCCATCAAGTACCAAAAAGCGGGAAGGAGTGGGAGAAAGAAAGAAAATGGATATGAAAGGGGAGAGGGAGGGGAGGGAGAGACATGAAAGAAGAATATGAGAGAGCAAAGAGGGCAAAATTAAGATGCGCCTTTAATTAAACTGTGCGTTTTGGGTGTTGAACCAGAGTCTACCCAAGGGAACAGCAGAAGACAAGCCTGAGCACCTTCTCTAAAACGTGTCTTTGCAGGCGCTCGGGCAGTGATGTTTTTACACTCTATGCTTGGCCTGTTTGGGGCTGTGAGGATCCAGCCATGAACAAAATAGATAAAAAGTCCTTCTCTCCCCACCCCCTGCAGTTCATTTTCCAGTGGGGAAAACAAACATTCAGTTACATGATAAGTCAAACGTATTACATGGAGAAAAATGAAGCAGGGAAGAAAAACAGGAAACATCAGGAGTGAGGGAGGTATTGGAGTTTTAGGGCAGGTGGCCAAGGAAGGACTGATCTTCAAGCAAAGACTGGAAAGACATGAGGAAGTGAGCCAAGGACAGATCTGGGGGAAGAGTATTCCAGGCAGCGGGCAAAGGAAGTGCAAATGTCCTGAGGTAGGGCATGTCTACAGAGGAATAGCAAGGAGGCCAGTGTGGCTGGAGTAGAGTGAGGGGGAGGCAATGGGAAATGAGAACAGATAGGTCATGAAGGCCAGATTCTGCAGGGTCTTGTGGGGGGCACAGGAAGGTCTCTGGCTTTTACACTGAGTGAGAAGGAATTCACAGGAGGGATTGGGACAGAGGAGAGACACTGGTCACTCTAGTTGCTGAGTAAAGAGAGAGATGCAAGGGCCAGACACAGTGGCTAACAGTTGCAATCCCAGCACTTTCGGAGGTCCAGGCGGGAGGATGGCTTGAGGCCAGGAGTTCAAGTTCAGCCTGGGTAACATAAAGAAACCCCGTCTCAAAAAAAAAATTACATTAGCCAGGTATGGTGATACTTGCCTGTATTCCCAACTACTCATAAGGTTGAAGCAGGAGGATCATTTGAGCCCAGGAGTTTGATGCTACAGGGAGCTATGATAACACCACTACACTCCCACCAAGGTGACAAAGTGAGACTCTGTCTCTAAATCAGAGAGAGAAAGAAGCAGGGTCTAGGGTGAGGCAGGTGAGGCATGTAAGGGGCAAAATTGAAGAGGATCCCACTCTAGAGTGTGCAGTACCTCCGTCACCTCTCCTTATCCCAGCCCTCCAAAGAAGGAGTATTTAGACCTTAAGGTAAAGACTGAAATGAACACAGACCACCCCACGCAAGGAAGGCCTTGTTGGCAGACAATTCCAAATGGCCCAAGATGCAGACAGCCACCTCCTTCAGGGCCATGACCCTTCTTGGGGCGTGTTTGAAAATATAGGGTATTTTCTATTATTATTATTATTCAGGTATGGCAAAGCCAATAGATCAGGAGACCACCTGCCCTTCAAAATATGGTTTGTTACAGACCCAAGTGGAAGGAGAGTGCCATGCCATGCCGTGCAGGGTCACATGGAGGCAGCACTAGAGTCAGCCAGGAGGCAGAAGAAGCCCAAGGAAAACATAGTTAAAAGCCTTTATTGTGGTCTCCAAGGGAAGATGCATGGTCAACAAGCTCAGGATTGGCTTGTTTGAATGATTTCAGCAGGTTCTGGGGCAGGGAGACTGCCCCTAGTTGTCTGCTACCTGGCCCTGGGGTGATTAGGGCAAGTGGATGGCAACTCTGCACATGAGAGCCAGATAAAGGAGGCAGTTGGGAGTGTGGGCTTTGGGTTGATTCGTTTGCATATGAAAGGTACACTTGAAGTTGATTCATTTACTCTCTGGGAATTGTCTATCCCTGGGTAGGGCTGTCTCTCCAGGGTCAGCAAGAGCTCCAGATGTCTGAACATGAGAATGAAAAGGCATGCTTGAGACAGGGTGGCCCATGTCCAATGGCCAATTTACACAGAAGCATAAAGGCCTGGCTCTACTAGCCCAAAATGGGACAACCCCAAAGGGCTGTTTTAGCTCCAGAGTTTCTTACCAGGTCGTTGGGCTAAGGTTGTCATGGAGTTTTTATTATAATCGACTTTCCCCTCTTCCCCCTGCAAGCTAGGCTCTGTCCCAGAATCTATCTGCTTCCTGAAGAACCCAGCCTAG
This sequence comes from Tarsius wallacei, assembly GCA_963574415.1. Classification (NCBI taxonomy): domain Eukaryota; kingdom Metazoa; phylum Chordata; class Mammalia; order Primates; family Tarsiidae; genus Tarsius; species Tarsius wallacei. Next base: position 4,665 of record CAUYQG010078744.1, on the reverse strand, counting down.
GAAAGCAGGAGTCAAGGAAGTGTGAAATAAGTCCCCAAAACATCAGCAGGCAGTGGTGAGATGGACAGATAAGACTTTCACAGGGTGAAACCCAGCCCCACCCAGCATGGCCTACTCCCTGGGGTCTCTCCTGAGTCTTTCTCTCCTGCCATCTCTCTCTCTCTTCCTTTTTTTATTGTGAGGTATAACACACATAGAGAAAATGTACAAATCACAACTGTACAGATCAATAAAGGCAAACACTCATCCAGATTAAAAAATAGGACATCAACTGCAGCCCCCAGACATTCCCCATCCCACCTCCCAGTCAAAGGCAGCCTTCTGTCTCTCCTGAGTTCTAACACTCTTGCTTAGTTTGGCCTGTTTCTGGATTTTATACATTTGACCATAGAGTCTATAGAGTATGTATGTTGTTTGACTCTTGCCATTTTTCTCAACATATATATAAAATGTGTGTGTGTGTGTGTATGTATGGGAGAGAGAGAGAGAAAGATTCATCTATGTTGCCGTGAGTGACTGTATTTGGTTCATTTTTCATTGCTGTAGAGTATTATGTCATAAAAATATGATATCCCATTTTCCATTCTACTTTAATAGACAATTGAGTCAATAGGCATGTCACAAAAGAATTTCTATCTATCTATCATCAAAATCTCACTCTGTCACCCAGGCAGGCCAGAGTGCAGTGGCACAATCCTGGCTCACTGAAGAATTAGCCTCCTGGGCTCAGGAGATCTTTCCTCCTCAGACTCTTGAGTAGCTGGGACTACAGGCATGTGCCACCATGCCTGGCTAGTTTTTTAACTTTTTGCAGAAACACAGTCTCTCTATGTTGCCCAGGTTGGTCTTGAACTCTTGGACTCAAGTGATCCTCCAGCCTTGGCCTTCCTAAATACTGGTATTACAGGCATGATCCACTGCACCCGGCCAAGGGAGTATATATTTTTATCTGAGCACCAAATCAAAGAGATACAGAATGCATGTACATCTCAGACACAACTGCATGCCTGGATCCTGAGTCTGGAGACCCTAGATTCATGAACTGTCACATCTCTGACATATGACCTGAGTCAGAGTCACACAAAGTTTTGTTCAGGTCTGGTTGCTTGGATAAGCACCCAAATGGCTTTCCAACAATAAAAATAATCTGAACAGTTGCAGTGACAGATAATTGAAATCCAAATCCTAAAAGCCTTCTGACGACGGTGCTCCAGGTGGAGTGGAGATCTTTTTTTTTTTTTTCTTTTAATCTAAATCATGTTCCCAGACAGTGCAAAGACTGGTATAAATTCTTTTCTGCACTAACCTTTTATATACTTTTGTGCTTGTCTGGGATGATTGAACATGACTCATTCATCGTTCTGTTTTCAACCACCGCTGGGCTATTCCAGTCAGCAACATCTGGTTTTTTGCAGCTAAAGGCTCCCTTTGTCTATCACATAACTCTGCGGTGATCTTAGGAGAAAGGGAATCTACACCGAGGGCTGGTCACGTGCCAGCAACTGCCATCCGCAGTGGTAGTTCCTGGACCATCTGCTCTGTTTATGGATGGTGATATGAAATTGGATGTCAGCTGAATGAAAACTGCCAGCCCCGCGATATAGATGGGTGGTTTTCAACCGTTTTTATTGTTTTCTTTGCAAACCCTTTCTTTCAAACAAAATTTAAATAAAACTTTGAAAAGGATTTCTGTAGGGGGGAAGGATATACTCTCCCTTTTCCTCGCCTGAGAACTAACAAGATGTCTCCTCTGAATTCCCCGCACCCTAGAAACGTGCGTGAAGCTACCAGTGTAGACCAAGCTCACAGGATGGGATGGTAGGACAACAAAAGGAGACCTTGTTTCTAAAAAAAAGTTTTATTAGTCAAATGCAGCTACTTGGGAGGCTGAGGCAGGAGGATCACGGAGCCCAGGAGTTAGAGGCTATAATAAGCTATGATCACGCCACTGTACTCCATCCAGCCTGGGCAACAGAGTGAGACCCTGTCTCAAAATAAATAAATAAATTCTCTGTAATGACTATGTATAACTTTGTAATCATAACATAAACAGAGGGTCTTAAGGAATATTAGTCTTGTTTGATGTTCTCTAAACACTGACATCAAGCCAGTTTCTGGGCATCAGTTGGTAAGTATTTGTGTGAAATGTGCTCCAGGGCTATGTGTTTAATGATTCAAATAAGATTTGTTTTTATCTACCAAATGGAAGACAATGTGTGTTAATCATTGCAAGGAACAGTGAAAAAAAATTATTTTTAATGTACTCTAGGCAGCACTCTCGGCATTGAAGTGACAGTGGTGAACACGGCTGACAGCAGCTGACCTCAAAGAACCAACATGTTCATGGCAGGAAGACAGGTGTGGGTGTGGTCCTCTCTGCATCTCTCTCCATTGCCTCGATGGAGATGTGTACTTTCCATCCCTGCAACCTGGAGCTCTGTGTATCTTGTGGCCCTGGTACCCAGAGGGAGGATTCTTCTGCCACAGGACATGGTAATAACCCTCCTAAACTCAAATTAATGGCTGGCCCCTCATGCCAGTCAGCCAGAACTTTAAAAAAAAGGTAATTACCATGCTGGTGGAGTTAATGAACCCTGATCATCACAAGGAAACCAGGCTGCAGCCACATGATGGGGTCAGGGAGGTCCGTGTTTGGGGCTCAGGTGGTTCACTGGGCCTCTCTTGGTACCCTAGGAGTAACTGTGAATGGGGGATACAGCAACCCCAGCCTGATAAGGACATAGTAACCGGGTTCATAGCCCTCTGGAATGAGGGTCTGGGGTCACCTCACCCAGTCAGCCACTTAGACCAGCAAAGGGGAAAGGGAACCTAGAACGAACGGTGAAGAAGGGAGTTGATGAGTGCTGGTGGTGACCATTCTCTGGCAAGTTTCTTCAGAAACTGTGACCAACTAGAATCCTGGAAAAACTACACCCAGACAAAACGAACTTAAGAGAGAAGCGGATGGATCCAGACTGTGCAAGGGAATAGACTGTAGCAGACACCACCCAGATCCTTCTTACTGGAAGGCATGCCCAACCCCCTCCACAGTTTTTAGCAGATAACTCATAGCTAACCCCTTCTCCAGACAATTGTCCTCAGCCAGATTAGAGATGCCTCTTCCGGAAGGCTAAACTACCCTCCCCCTGATGACAGGGAGTACAGAAGCCCAGCCCTTTTGCCTCAAAGGAGGACCAACTCCATGGTACAATTTATCTTCTAGAGTTCCCCATGGGATCAGACCTAAGTTGTTTCCAGCTATTATGTTATTTTATTGTCGTATGTTTTGTATTTTTTAAATTGACATAAAATGTACATATAGTAACATACACAGATATGAAATGTACAGTTCTGAGAGTTTTAATGAATGTCTTCCATTGTAACTGATACTCCAATCAATCATTAAGTATTTCTATCACCTCCTTCTGTTCCCTTCCAGTCCATCCCAACCTTTTTCAAAGGCATTTTCTGATTTTTATCACCGTAGAATTATTTTATCTATTCTTGAACTTCAGATATATGTGAAATCATGCAGTAGATACTTTTTTTTTTTTTTTGCGTCAGAGTCTCACTCTGTCACCGAGGCTGGAGTGCAGTGGCACACTCATGGCCACCCCAGCATCGACCAGCTGGGCTCAGGCGATCCTTCCACCTCAGCTTTCCAAGTAGCTGGAACTACAGGCATGCATTACCACACTCCGCTAATTTTTTGATATATTGTAGAGACAAGGCCTCACCACGTTGCCCAGTCTGGTCTTGCACCCCTGATCTCAGACAATCCTCTCGCCTCAGCCTCCCAAAGTGCTGGGATTATAAGCTTGAGCCACCACTCTGGCCGAGACACTTTTGTATAATCTTTAACTCAGCATTATATCTTTGAGATTAATCTATGTTGTGTATGTCAGTAATTCATCTTCTTTTTCTGAGTAATATTCAATTGCATAAATATGCAACAATTTATTTATCTTTCCTTCTGTTGATGGAAATTCAGCTTGTTTCCAATTTGTACCTATTATGGATAAAGCTACTAACAAAATTCTTGTACAAGTTTGTTTTGTGAACATATGGTTTTATTTCTCTTAGGTAGATAGCTAGGAGAGGAATACCTGGGTCATGAGGTAGATGTATACACCTAAAATGATAAGAAACTCACAGTCTTCCAAATCTAATGTACCATCTCACATCAACAATACATGAGAGTTTGAGTTATCCCACATTCTTGCCAACATTGGGCATTGTGAGATTTTTTATTTTACCCATTCTAGTGGGTGTGAAATGATATCTCACTGTGGTTTTAATGTGCATTTCTCTAAAGGCTAAAATGTTGACCATCTTTCCACGTGCTTATAGTCCATACTTGGATCTTTTCTTCAAAAGTATCTATTCCAGTGGCTCAAGCCTATAATCCCAGCACTTTGGGAGGCTGAGGTGAGAGAATGTCTTGAGCCCACGGGTCTGAGAACAACCTGGGCAACTTGGTGAGACCTCATCTCTACAATAAATCAAAAAATTAGCCGGGCGTGATAGCGCATGCCTGTAGTTCCGGCTACTTGGAAGGCTGAGGTGGAAGGATCGCTGGAGACAAGCAGGTCGAGGCTGCGGTGGCCAGGAGCGGCCACTGCACTCCAGTCTGGGCGACAGAGTGAGATTCCAACCCCCACCAAA
>CAUYQG010078735.1:0-20881 GCA_963574415.1 Tarsius wallacei | reverse complement strand
CCCCCCCCCCCCCCCCCCCCCCCCCCCCCCCCCCCCCCCCCCCCCCCCCCCCCCCCCCCCCCCCCCCCCCCCCCCCGCCCCCCCCCCCCCCCCCCCCCCGCCCCCCCCCCCCCCCCACCCCCCCAAAAAAACCCGGGGGGCGGGGCCTAAATTTTGTTACATGAATTTCACCTCCATTAAAAAAAAAAGATAGAAAAACAAAACTGCAGCGGAGGTTCCTTGACCTCTTCTCATCTGTGAAGCTGGGCTTCTTTTCACGGACTTCTGATCTTACCATCTGGAAACTCGGTCAAGATCTAGCTCTGTGATCCTAGCTCCCTACATGAAGCGGGTGACCGTTCTCCCTCTTCAACCCATTCAAGCATCAAAAAGAGCTGGCAGCCTTTTGCCACAGTTGGGAGGCATGGGACAGGAGCGACAGAGCCTTGGGGAGAGAGAGCTCAGTCTAGCAGAAAGAAAAAAAAAAGAGTTTGAAGTCAAAAGAACTTTATTGCAGTCCTGGGTCTGCCATGGTCCAGCTGTGAGATCTTGACTCATTCCTTTGAACTCTCTGATCCTCAACTTCCTCATCTATAAAACAGGGATGGTAATATCTGCCTCACCTTCTTTATGGATTTGTTTTGAGCATTGAGATACTTTATACATATGCTTTTGATAACTCTTCAAAAGTCAGTGTATTAACCCACAGGCATTTATTAAGGAACTACTACATTCCTAGTAGTGTGTTAAGGAACAAGCAGGACGCAGAGGAATTGGAGGAAGATAGGGCTGGTAGAGAGTAGGCACTCTACCAGAGACGATCCCCACCCTTCTTACAGCGAGGCAAAACTAACATAAACGAAACCGCTAGATGGCAAAGAACAGTGATCCACACTCAGTCCTGGCATGTTGATGGAGAAAACATCGGGAGTTCTGAACACCAAGAGACCAGGCCCGCCATTCTAGTCACACTCTGCTGCCAATGCTATGAGCCATTTGGGGACCCCTTAAATATTTTGCCTTTTGTTTCCTTGTTTTCCAGATGAGAGAATTAGATTAAAAGTCCTCAAAGACTCTTTCTGGCTTTAAGAGTCTGACAGAAGCCAAATTAAAAGGCAAATGACAAACCAGAAAATATATTTCTAATAAATAAGTCAGGAGATGAATTGCCTTGACATGTAAAGGGAAGGGAAAAGATGATTACCCCAAAAGGAAAAAAAAATACAAGAAGAACACAGGAATCTGTACAAAGATTTTTGCACTGATTATGATAAATAAAAATTGAAAACAATGTAAACCCAAAGCAATAAGAATAGTTGTAATTTTAATCATGGTACAATCACATTACATAGTCATCGAGGATATATTTTTCATAATATTTAATGATAAAAGAAAGTGTTCGTAATCAAAGAGGAAAAAGAATGAATGCTTTCAGATTCCAGTTTTGTTTTTTCTAAAAAAAAAAAAAAAAAAAAAGACAGTCATAGATGATAAATAGAAATTAACAAAAGGCAAGAAGGATATATACCAAAGAGTTAACAAATAGTAGTTATCTCTGAGTGTGAATTAATCATTGTAGTCCTCCTTTACACTTTTGTGTTTTTCTCAAAGTAATGAGCACATTACTTTCTAATCTGGAAAAACTATACTTAATCTGCAATATACCAGAAGAGCAAATTCAGGGTTTTACACTTAGCTTCATTAAAATTTAATTCTAGTACCAAAATGATAAAAGAAAAAAACTTCACTAAAATAAATTTCCAAAGGTTATTAAAAATGACCTTCATTTGTCTGTGGCTGCTTTTCTGTAATAGCAGCTATCTCACTTAATTGTTGATTAGCCTACCTCTATTCTCAATTATATATAAAATTCCTTGGGGACAGAAATTTAGTCATATCTATTCATGGCACCAGGTATCATAACAGGTGCTCAGTAAATGTTTATCAAATAAGTGGCAAATAGGAATTAAGAGATCATTAGTTTGGAAGAAACTGGACAAGAAGTGATCGAAAATTTAAAAAGTTGATGCTTGAAAAAAATGCACCTGTAGTCCTAGCTATCACAAGGCTGAGGCAGGAGGCCAGAAATTCAAGGCCAACATGGGCAACATAGCAAGATCCTGTCTCTACAAAAAAAAAAAAAAAAAAGTTTTAATTAGCCGGGTGTGGTGACTCACGCCTGTAATTCTAGCTATGTGAGCCTGTGGCCATACCACCCTGAATGTGCCCAATCTCATCTGTAATTCTAGCTATCAGGAAGGTTGAGGAGGCAGGATCGTATGGGTCCAGAAGTTCGAGGCTGCAGTGAGCTAGGATTGCACCACTGCACACCAGTCTGGGCGACAGAGCAAGATCCTGTCTTTAGAAAGATTTATTTTAGTTAATAAATTTAAAAATAAAAAGAAAGCGAGGTGGGCCTTATGGGGTGGGTAGCAGTGGGTATGTATAATTAATTCATCTATTCGGCGCACCTGCGAGTCCTGAGCACTGCACTGGACACTGAGCATGCTGAATGAGACATAGAGTCTGGGAGGAATAGCAGCTCAGGGATAGAGGCAGACACGTGCAAAAGGATGGGAACACAATATTAAGGCCAGAACAGGAAGCACAAAGGAAGGACCTGGCCCTCCTGCTGACACAGAGGCAGCAAAAAAGGCAGGTGGGGGCCGGGGAGGAAGAGACAGGCCATGAGGATCGCAGTGGAGGGCGAGGGAGGGCTGGGATGCAGGGGCGAGGCGGGCTGGGAGACAGCGCCCTGCAGAATACCTCACGACCCCACCACCTGCGTCCTGTCACCTGCTTGCACCAAAGTTCCCAGGCAGAAGAGCCATGCACACCTCCTCAGGAGAGCCCGTCCACACACCCACAACCTGAACTGTGTCTCAGGGGCTTTCCCTGTGACCGAGGTCTTGGGCCTCAATACTGAGCTCTACAGGAATCATGCATCCCATGCCCTCTGGGAAACGATTTTTGAGAAGAGGTAGACATAAACTGATTGTAAACTATCATGCTGTTTGCCTCACAGTGCCCCCGCTTGGTGATGAAGAATGGATGGAAGGCAGGTGGGAGGAGGAGGGCCCGTCCATGTTGATGTTGGACTCTCTGGTTTTAATTTGGGATGACCTTACCTGGTGAGCTGTTGGGACTTCTCCCAAGGACTGAAAACACATCCCGTCTTCTGGATGTAGGAAGAGTTTTGCTTTAATTTTTCCATTTGTGTATATTCAGGGAGTCCAAGTACATTATTTCTTTTTTTTTTTTTTTTTTTTAGTGGAGTCTCACTCCATCGCCCAGGCTGGAGTGCAGTGGCACACTCACAGCCACCCCAGCAACGACCTGCTGGGCTCCGGCAATCCTTGCACCTCAGCCTTCCAGGTAGCCAGAGCTATAGGTGCACGCTACCACGCCAGGCTAAGGTACATATTTCTTACATGCATATATTGTGTGGTGGTGAAGTCTAGGCTTTTAGTGAACCTGTCACTCAAATAGTGAACATCGTACCCATTAGGCAACTTCTCACCCCTCACCCCCTCCCACCCTCCCACCTTTTGAAGTCTCTAGTGTCTATTATTCCACTCTCTATGTCCACGTGTACGCACTGTCTAGCTCCCACATGGAAGTAAGAACATATGATATTTGACCTTATGGTTTGGAGTCAGTTCACTTAAGATAATGTTCTCCAGTTCCATCCATGTTGCTGCAAAAGACATGACTTCATTCTTTTGTACGGCTGAGTAGTATTCCACGGAATATATATATATATATATACCACCTTTTTTAATCCCATCATCTGTTGATAGGCATTTAGGTTGATTTCATATCTGCTATTATGACTAGTGTTACAATAAGCATACAAGTGCTGGTTTGTCTTTTGATATAATGATCTATTTCCCTTTGGGTAGCTATACATTAGTGGGATGACTGGATCCAATGGTAGTTCTAGTTTTAGTTCTTTGAGAAATCTCCATGCTATTAGGAAGGGATTTTATATTCATCCAGGAAATACCAGTCATCTACCCCAGAGTTGTGCCAGCTCTGAACTGGAACACATTATCTGAGCACAGGCAAATGTAAATTGATGTCATCCTCAAACTGGGCTTCTCAGGGAGGTAACAAAAGGTTGACACCAGCCTGAAAGTCAAATGATGCTCTGCGTGATGTGGTGTGACCTGATGTGCTGGCACGTGGCCCTCTGCCTCTAGCCTCAGGAAAGAGGCATGATTGGGACAGAATGCATGACCTCAGCCGCTTCCAGAACACTGGATGGTGAGGAATCCTTGCTGGCCAGATCCATGGTATTGTGGCATCCTCTCCCCAGACACATGCATGGCGCACCCTGTCATTCTTTATGCCATTACTGTCTATTAGTGTCTGACACTGTGACAGGAACTGGGACAGCAGTGACCTCCAAAGACAGAGCAGACGTAGATCCAGCCTACACAGTCTTAGCTGCCACCATAGCTCTCCTCTCCTCATCACATTGCCTGTCCCTTCTTCCTCAGTTCCCAGTCATCCCTCCATCCGCTGCAGAAATCTCATCACACCCAAGGATGAGCCTCATTCCTCTTGTCCTCTGATCTTCTAATGTTAACACTGTTGATGGGTCACTCCTTGTTTATATACTTCCTTCTCTCATCTTGTCTGTCATGAACCCATATGACTCTGACAACCTTTCTGACATAAAATTCCCTGAAAACCCTCAGAGTCCTTCCCATATCCTACAGCCATAGAATCCAAGCTTTTGGCATACAAAACCTTTTGTGATCCAGCTTCTGCCAACCTCTCCAGATCCATCTCCCCTTCCCCCAAATCATGCATGGTATCCCTCCAAAACAACATGCTGTCTCCTACTGCATCACTATATGAACGCACCTTTCTTCACCCCATGTGGCCGTCCACCTGCTCCTCCCCTGAAGCACCTTTCTCCACCTCATCTGACCATCCACCTGCTTCTCCCCTGAAGCACCTTTCTCCACCCTATCTGACCGTCTGCCTGGTGGACATGCACAGTTCCTCAGAACTAAGTTGCCATTAATTCTTCCTTGGTGAAGTTGTCCCTGACCAGCCCCATTCCCGACTCCCTTCCTCCTGTGTCAGCTACCTTCTCTGGGTCACTTCCACCCCTTGTGCTCATTCCTACTCCCACACTTGGATTATGGTGGCTTATGTGTCTGTCTGACTCATCTGGTGACTCATCTGGTTCTAAACTCCTTGAGGGTAGAGATTACATCTCACTCTTCTCTGTATCTCCAGCTCCATGCACAGCACCAGGAACTTAATTCCATTTTGCAAAACAGGTGTGGAACAACCTTAAGGAGCTTTTCACGTAACGGGGATGTGGTGGACAGAATCATGCCCAGCCCCAGAGATGTCCCTGAACCAATCTCAGGAACCTGTGAATATGGCATGCTGTGTGACAAGGAGAAGGCAGGTTGCAGATGTGATTAAGGTTAGGGATCTTGAGAGAGGGAGATGATCCTGGGTTATTCAGATGAGCCAAGTCTCAAGGAGTCATGTGACTCCTTAGAGTCTGTCATGTGACTCCTGGCTGTGGTGAGAGAATTAAAAATGGAAGAAGAATCCAGGAGATGCGCTTTCTCTGACTCTGAAGATGGAAGTAGGGGTCACAAGCCCAGGAATGCAGGTAGCCTGTAGAAGATGGAAGAGGCAAGGAAATGGATTCTCTTTCAGAGCCTCCAGAAGGAACACAGCCTGCTGACACCTCGACTTATCCCAGAGTGAACTTCTGACCTACAGGTCAGATAAATATATGTTGTTTTAGGCCACTAAATTTGTGGCAGTTTGTTACAGCAGAAAAAGAAAAGTTAATACAAAAAAAGGGAGTTGCCCAGGCACAGTGGTTCCTGCCTGTAATCCCAGCAATTTGGGAAGCTGAGGCAGGAGGATTGCTTGAGCCAGGAGTTCAAGACCAGCCCAGGCAACATAGTGAGACCTTGTCTCTAGAAAAAAAAATTTAAATTATCCAGGTGTGGTGACATGGGCCTGTAGTCCCAGCTACTCAGGAAGCTGAGGCAGAAGGTTCACCTGAGCCCAGAAGGTTGTGGTTGCAGTGAGCCATGATCATGCCACTGGCCTCGGCAACAGAGTGAGACTCCAACTCAAAAAAGGGGAAAGTTAATACAGAAATATAATAGCTCAAGAGAAAAAGGGCCCAATGCCATCAAAGAGGTACAAATCAGATACCAGGGAGATTCAGTGAAGGGAGGGGAAATTTGAGCTGAGGGATTGGGCTACACTTCCTGGGAAAGACGACATTCCGATGATTTTTGAAGATTTCACTATTAGACACAAGGAAATCGGGGGTCCAAGTGCTGCCGCTGGAGGAAGAAGCAAGGGGAAAGGCACCAAGATTAGAGGGCCTGAGGACAGCCGGGGAGGCGGCTGGTCAGTTTCTCTCAGAGTAGGGGATGCAGGGGTCTGGGAAACCAGAGGACAGTGCTTCCGTGGGTCCAGGCTCCTCAGCAGAGGGGGGACCACACGCCTCAGGAAGGCTGACCCTTCCCCATCACCGACTATTAACCCACAAGCAAACCCTGATCTTCCCCCTTACTCAAAAAGGCACACAGGCAGAGAACCCCCCAGCACTGCCAGCCCGGGGCTGGGCCCCTGGTTGGCATTATCACCTGGTGAGTGAGCAGTACTTACCCACAGGAAATAATTAGAGAGCAAAATAAGACACCGCACAGCACAAGGGTTAACCTGAACACGACTGAGTGCCAAATGTGCATGCTAAGCAATATATGCAATGAGAAAACCTCAGAGAAAGACATCATCATTGCTGCTTTTAGGGGGAAACGTTTTTATGGAGGAGATGGGACTTGAGCAGCACCCTGAGGGAGCAGAGGGCTTCATTAGAGGAGGAGGCAGCCCAGGCGGGGGCATTCCTCTGACCAAAGTACAGAGGAGATAATGACTCAGAGCCCCAGGCCCCCAGGGTGGGGGGTGGAGGCACGAGGTCCCTCCAGCAGGCTCCCTTGTTGAGAAGGCGACTTTGGGCTTCTCCCTAGAAAGAATGATGTGGGGGCTCTCTTGCTATTGGTGGTTCCTCAAGGATAGGGACAACCTGAAGAAGGAAGGATGTTCACTCTCCATGGTGCCCCTTGAGTGAAACTCAGAGCTGCAGGAGGGCGCTGCTTTTTTTTTTTCTTTTTTTTTTGAGTTGGAGTCTCACTCCGCCACCCAGGCAAGAGTGCAGTGGCACGCTCACAGCCACCCCAGAGTCAACCTGCTGGTCTCCTGCGATCCTTCCCCCTCAGCCTTCCAAGTACCCAGAACTATAGGCATGCACTACCACGCCCGGGCTAATTGTTTTTTGATTTATTGTAGAGATGAAGTCTCACCATGTTGCCCAGGCTGGTCTCGAACCCGCAGTCTCAGGCAATCCTCTTGCCTCAGCCTCCCAAAGTGCTGGATTACAAGTTGAGCCACCATGCCCGGCCTGGGCACTGCTTCTAACCTGGTGGCAGCACCTCTGAAGGGCTGATCCACACAGGGCACATTTCCTTGTTTCTGTGTCAGAAGCAGCACAGTGGGGGAAGAGGTCTGAGCACCAGGAACCCAGGTCCTGCCTCTGCTTGGGTGCTAAAAGAGGAACCAAACCAGAGGATGGCACCAGAGCATGTCTCAGGATTGTTCCTTTAGTCTAGCGTCCCAGTATCCTTGGCAGTCAGTAGTGCGGGGATCCTAAGGTCCAGAGAAAGGACAGGATTGCCCAGACTTACCTAGGAAGGGAGAGAGTGCGCAAGGCAGCAAGCCCAGGCCAACATTATGTGAGTAGGAATCGGCACGTGGAGGATTGCTTTTTTTGACACGGTGGTCACAGGCCTGGCCACGAGATGGAAGGCCAAATGTTTGACTGAATTAGATCAAAGTACTCATAGTTCTTCTTTATTTTTATTTCCTATCTCAATGAAAATATGGTGGGGGGGGTAATCTGTCACAAGATATATGGAACCATGATGTACATTTTAGAATTTCCACAGGGATCTCGTGTACATTTGACAGTCGGGGCATGAGTCCTACTGCTGTAATTTTTCTCCCTCTGGAGAGATGGAGGAGTATTGGTGCTCCCCAAAACCACAGCCCTCCAATGTTAGGTCTGTGCCACACCTACTTTCCCACCACCTCCTACCCCACCATAGGGCCCTACGTCGCAGAGGCTAAGCCCTGTTCTCATGTCAGGCCCTGTCCATTCCCTTGGGGCAGAAGCCATTAAGAACTAGAACCATCTGTGCTCCAGGGCTCCCATGTCCAGAAGGACAGACCCTCCCACCTTGGCAAAGTAACACACCCTCTTCCAGATCTCTTAGAGGAGGTAAAACCCTCAGCTCTGAGAAGAGACCAGATGACCTGGGCACGAAGATATGCTTTTCAAAAGAGGCATGGAAATGGGTGTGGGAAGAAAAGAAATATGGGAGTCCAGTGCATAATGTTATGCTTTAAACCACATGCCTTTTTCCAGACTGGGTTATTAAATTAATTCAGAACTTATGCTCACACTTAAAAGATTTCTGTCATATTTTATGAACACGATGATCTCAGAGTAATTTGCACTGGAAATGTGTCATATTAAATCAGGGGCACTAATAAACTTTATTACTTAAACTCCACATGGATCAGACGTGGCAGATAGACCATCCTACTTTTGCACGCATCTCCATGCTGTTGAAATATGGCCGCCCCTATGGGAAAACATAAATAAACTTGATAGTATTTCCTCTGCCCCACCATAAATGTACCCGTCTGGGCCAGAGGCATCACCTGCCTGTCCCGCTCTCCCACACCATTGCTTGATGCGAGGGTGGGAAGGTCTGACCCAGACTGAGAAATTTCTCCGGGATTTTAAAGCACCTTGACCTCAGTGGCTTTACCACGTCCATTCACACTGGTGTAGCCTTTTATGCTGGACCATGTGGAACAGCTAAGAATTGTTTTACCAGTACAAGTGTGGTATATGAAGTACTAGATGGTGAGTTATGAGACCTGAGTTCTGGTTCTGCTACCAGGTGGCTCTGTGGTCTGAGCACAAATCAGACAGGATGGCGTAATAGAAAAAGTATAGGCATTGGGATCAGAGGTTTATTTCCAGTTAACAGATGTTTTTTGAAAGCCTAACATGATCCAGTCCCTTGGCAAGGCTCTAGAGATACAAGAATGAATAAGAATTCAATTAGAATTCCAACAGGGTTATTTGGAAAACCAAATTAGGTTATTTTTTAACGTGTAGATCTGTACCATTCTATAGATTGAAAATATTTTGTGATCTTAAAAAATATTTTAAATTAAAAAAATTATATATATTTATTCTAGAGGCCAAGAAGATAGTTCACACTTGTAATCCCAGCACTTTGGGAGGCCAAGGTAGGAGGATTGCTTGAGTCCGGGAGTTCGAGACCAGCCTAGGCAACATAGCAAGACCTCATCTCTACCAAAAAAAATGTATATATATATATATTAGAAATACCTGCAAATAGCCAAGAAAATTAAGAATACCAAGGAGAGACTTGCCTCACCAGATATTAAATACAAAGACAATGTATTCAAAATGGCATGGTGTTAGCAAGCTCATGAGCTCACAACTTTCAACTAACAATTCTGTGATCCTGGGAGTCAGGGTGCAATGAAGGAAAATGATTGGAAATCTGTATTTGAAGCATGTGGTCATCCCATGAGTCCTCACCAATGTGAATAGTCGGCAGCTACCTTTTCTTAAGAACCTGGAAGTCTTTTCTCTGCTAAAAATTAAACCAAAGAGGTTCTGAATTCAGAGAAGTGGGTCCACCAAAAAACAGGAGCTAGGAAAAAGTAAAATAGGATAATTTGGTGAAAGTCTACTCCTTATGTGGTGAAGCATGCAACTGTCGGCCCTTTCCTGCTGTGTTTTAGCAAAATGCAAGCAGTTGAGTACACTTTCACACACATCACTGGAGTTCTCAAACAGGAGATTGTGTGACACTTCTCGGGTGGGGAAAAAAAGACCCCCACCTACTGACAGGAGAGGAATGCACTGGTGACCTGATCTCCCCCAGGGAGGCCTTCCTTCCACACAATATACAAACAGCCTCCACTTAAGCAGGGACAGAGAGCCAAGGACCACTAGACCCTTGAGGAAACCCTCCTCATAGAAGATACAATCAAAAACAAACACGAGGAAAGGATTTGGAAGGAAAACAGACAAAGCAATAATATTCTCAGAGAGTTGAGATGATTTCTCATCCCTCAAGCAAAAGTAAAATGCTATTAAAAAGCCCAACTTGAAAACAAGAAAGAGCTCTTGGAAATTAAAACCGAGAATGAAAATAACATTATGTAAGGCTTGAGATTCAAAGTTAAGGAAACCTCCCATTCATTAGAACTAAATGGCAATAAAATAGAAAATAAAAGTAGAAAAGATATAAAAATCTGATAAAAACACAAAAAGCCAAAATTCAAATAATAAGAATTTTATGGTAGAAGAGAAAAAAATGTAGAAAGGAAGTTATTGACGGAAAAGCTAAATAAGATTTCCCAGAATTAAAGGACATAAGGATATTCCAAGTAATTGGTGTAGTGAATGAAAAAAAGATCCACATCAAGGAATATCTCTATGAAATCTCAAAACATCAAAGATAAAGAGATGATTCCTAAAATTTCCATAGGTCAAGGTGGGGGCTGGAGAGAGCAGGTGCTTATGAAATAATGGGAATCAGAATGTGTCAAACTTCTCAAAAGAAAATCTAGATGCTGATGATGATAGATCAGCATCTTCAATATTATGAACAGCCAAGCACAGTGGCTCATGCCTGTAATGTCAGCTACTCAAGAGGATGAAGCTGGAGGATCACTTGAACCCAAGAGTTCGAGGCTGCAGTGAGCTATGACTGTGCCACTGCACTCCAGCTTGGGTGACAGAGTGAGACCCTGTCTCTAAAAGGAAAAAAAAACTTATTAACACAAAAATCAGTTGTGTTCCTATACACTAACCATGAAGCAGAAATTAAGAAAATAATTCAATTTACAAAAACATCAAAAAGGATAAAATGCTTAGGAATAAGCTTAAAGAGTTGAAAGACTTGTACACTGAAAGTTACAAAATATTGCTTAAAACATTAAAGAAGACACAAATAAATGGAAAATGGAAAGACATTCTGTGCTCATGGATTGGAAGACTTAATGTTGTTAAGATCTCAATACTACCCAAAGTAGTCTATATATTCAATGCAATCTCTATCAAAATCTCAATAATGTTTTTTGCAAAAATAGAAAAATCCATCCTAAAATTAATATGGAATCTCTGAATAGCCAAAACAATCTTGGAAAAGAACAAAGTTGAAGATCTCACTCTTCCTCATTTCAACATGTAACTACAGAGCTAAGGTAATCAAAATAGTGTGGTACTGACATAAAGACAGACAACCAATGGACTAGAATAGAGAGCCCAGAAACAAATCCTCACTTATGTGGTCAAGTGATTTTTGACAAGGGTGCCAAAATCATTCAATGACAAGACCATTCAACTGTCTCTTCAACCAATGATGCTGAGAAAAAACAGATATCCACATACAAAAGAATGAAGTTAGATGCTTATATTCTACACCATACAAAAATTATTTCAAAATGGATCAAAGACCGAAACCTAAGTAATAAAACTATTAAACTCTTAGGAGAAAATCTTCATGATGTTGGATTTGGCAATAATTTTTTGGATATGATACCAAATGCACAGGCAACAAAAGAAAAAATAGATAAGTTAGACTTCATCAAAATTAAAAACTTTTGTGCATCAAAGGACACTATCAACAGAGTGAAAAGGCAACCCATAGAATGGGAGAAGCTATTTGCAAGTCATGTATCTGATAAGGGATTGATATCCAGAATGTGTGAAAAACTCCTATAACTCAACAACAACAACAAAAAACCTGATTTAAAAATAGGCAAAGGACTTAAATAAACATTTCCTCAAAAAAGATAACAAATGGTCCATAAGCATATGAAAAGATGCTCAACATTATTAATTATTAGGAAAAGGCAAATCAAAACCGCAATGGGATACCACTTCATAGCCATGAGGACGGCTATTATTTAAAAGAAAGAAAGAAAAAAACCAGAGGTAAGAAGGATATGGAAAAATAAAAACCTTGTGCATTCCTAGTGGAAACGTAAAGGGGTATGGTTAGCTATGGAAAAACAGCATGACAATTCCTCAAAATATTGAATGTAGAATTACCACATGATCCAGCCATTTTACTTCTAGATATATGTCCCCCAAAAGTAAGAGCAGAGACTCAAACAAATATTTGTACACCCGTATACATAGCAGCTTTATTCATTGTAACTGAAAGATGGAAGCAACCCAAGTGCCCATCAACAGATGAATGGATAAACAATGAATACCATTAGGCAGTAAGGAGGTGCAAACTACTATTACCTGCAACAATATGGATGAAATGCAAAAAAATATGCTAAATGCAAGAAGGCAGGTATAAACGCAAAAATTATGTGATTCCCTTGATATGGTATTTCTAAAGAGGGCTAGTATATAGAGAGAGAAAGAGTGGTTCCCTGGGCCCGGAGGGTGGGAGTGGAGACTCACTGTACATGGGCACCTGGGAACCTTATGAGGCAACAGAAATATCCTATAATGGTTGTAGTGACAATTGCACAACTGTATAAATTTACCAAACTCATCAAACTATATACTTAAAATGCATGAATTGTGTGATAAATAAGTTATACTTCAATAAAATTGTTGTTTTAAAAAAAATAGCTCAAATTTTTCCGAACACTTAAGTATTCCCCAAGAGCTTTGTTCTGAAATTCCAAAAGTGATTAGGGAGGGGTTGCATGGGTGAGGCAGGCAAAATGAAGATCAAATTGTCCACAAGTGCTCTATGACACCCAGAAGAAAGAGCTACAGGCTTTGGGGGCTGCTCTGTCATAATCCGCGAAGAGATAGAGCCAGGTGGAGCCAGGGTCCCTCCTGCAATGGAAAAGCTGTGGGCAGCCAGGCCCTGCCCTGTGCAACCATCTCACAGGTGCTGTTTCTCAACCTCCCTTTGGGACATCAAAACACCAGAACAACGTGAAGGTAGTCCTGAGGAGGTGAACAGTGTCTCTCCACACTATGCCACTGCCAATTTGCAACATGCAGAAGAAAGAAGAAAGGAGTCATTACTATGAGTGGTTAGAGGAAGGGATATGTGTGTGTGTGTGTGTGTGTGTGTGTGTGTGTGTGTGTACATGCGCACATGTGTGTGCACACAGTTAAACCCACACACAGGCTAATTTGTATGTGTGAAGGGTGAGGGTGGGAAGATACAAAATATAAAGTTTCATCACAATAATATTGCACATTTTTAATTATAGGAAAAAGATAAGAAGTCAATGTACCCGAATGCTATTCTTGGTTGGTTGTTAATTTTTTAAACTAGAAAATGAATGTTACTTAGAAGAAAAAAAAGAAAGTTCTCCTTTTTACATGGCTTGGCCCACATGCAAATTGGCAGACAGAATCTGTTCAAGTAAAAAGAAGTACTTAATTCAAGCTTTTGTGTAATGAAATTAATTTTAATGTAAATAAGATTTTTAAAGGATAAAGAAAATCTAGGTTGTTAATTTCAAAATTTGCCCTATTATTGAAAGAACTATTAGAAAACAAGGAAACAAATTAAAAACGCTTTCACTGGGTTAAAACAAAAACTTTTACTAGCTTCATTGGTTTGGAAATCAATGTTCTTTAGCACAACCAGAGCAGTGTGGTGGTGGTGGTAGTGGTTGTTCAGTATGCAAAAAGAGGAGGAAGCCTGGGAGGGCAGGAGAAACCTCAGTAATGCAAGTCCCCAACGAGAATTCTTTTGCTTGTATTTCCTGAATGGCCAGTTCCGTATCACATTAGTCAAATATTTATATAGTTTCCACTTTCCCATTATGCCCTATAGACAAAACAAAGCATAGAATTAGTTTGTATGGAAAAAGTGCACTGAAGTCAAATGTAACTTGAAGTCATATGCCACTTACACTGTCAACCTATATGTGTCCCAGTTCATGCATGTTTAAGATCAACCTACATGTGTCCCGTACATGCATGCTTAAAACATGGAGGATAATTCCTACCTCTCAGTATTGTCTTGAGAATTTCACAGTGTAATGTCTGGTAGGGCACTTGCCACAAATAAGACATTGGTAAATGTTAGATTTTTTCCATTTTATTCTACATCTCACCCATTGTTCACTACCTGTCCAAACACACACACACGCGTGCGCGCACACACACACATACACACACATACAAGTCTTACTCTGAGAAGCTTCACTAACATTTCCTATGAAAAAAATAAAAGGAGTCATTTTCAAGACAAAATGCCCACTGCACACAAGAAGGCTATAAAGGGCATTTCTGCTCCCAGGGAAGAAGAGTCAGAGATTGGAAGCAGCAAAAGGACACCTTATTCCCCTGCTCTCCCTCTGCTCTGGCAGGAATAGAACGATAGGATGCCAGAGCACCCAAATCTGGCTAGGAATCTGCTGAGTGAAAGGCAGAGCCTGGTGAACTTGGCTGATTATGAGGTCAAGGTTGCATATTCAAGCCCCATAAGGAAGATTTATCCTGGCAACAACCTTCCCCTGGCCCATCTGTGGATGTCTCCCATTGCATGGAAGAAGCTTTTGGGGGTGGGGGAGTTAAGACCAAATGCATTCTGTCTCCATCATCATAAATATAATAATTTTTAAAGCATTGTTCTTCTTGACAGTAGGGCCAGATGTCCTTTTCAAATATCAATACCTGAGAGAGGCTTCAAAGAAGCAGAGCTATGGAGTACAGACAAGAACTGCATTACTTAGGAAAACATTCAGTTGCTATAACAAAAGTCAAAGTAACAGTGGTTTAAACAGGATAGTTTATTTTCCTCTCACATAAGAATTCAAGTATAAATAATCCAAGACAATAGGGCAGCTCCCAATATTAGGAAACCAGGCTCCTAGCATACAGCTCTGAGAGCCTGAGCATGTCGTTTCCATTTGGTATCTAACATGGCTGCTGTAGCTCCATCATTCATATACATACCAACCAGAAGGAAGGGGACAAGAACAAAAGCAAGACCCCACCCTTCCCTTTTGTTTAAAGACACAACTAAAAATTTGCACTCATTACTTGGGCTCACATCCTAGTAACAGGAATGCAGCTACCTAGCTGCAAGGGAAGCTGGGAAATATAGTCTTTCTGTTGGATGACTGTTTGCCTACACAATTTAGGTGATATATTGGTTACCTAGGGCTGCCATAACAACATACCACAAACTGGGTGGCTTAAAACAACAGAGATTTATTTTCTCATAGTTCAAGAAGCCAGAAGCCTGAAATCAAGGTGTTGGCAGAGTTGGTTACTCCTGGAGGCTCTAAGAGAGAAACCATTCCATATCTCTTTCCTAGCTTCTAGTGGCTGCTGGCAGTCCTTAGATGCCTTCATTTGTAGCTGCATCATTATCATCTCTGCCTCCCTTGTCACATGGTCTCTGTATCCAAACCTTCTTTTTTTTTTTCTTATCAAGTCAACAGTTGGCAGGACACAGTGACTCACGCCTGTAATCCCAGCACTTTGGAAGACTGAAGCAGGAGGATTGTGTGAGTCCAGGAGTTCAGACCAGCCTAGGCAAAATACTGTGACCTCATCTCTACAAAAAAATTCCAAAAAATTAGCCAGGCATGGTGGCATGTGCCTGTAGTCCCAGTTACTTGGGAGAAGGATCACCTGAGCCCAGGAGGTCAAGGCTGTGGTAAAAGTCGTGATGGTGCCATTGGACACCTGCTTGGGCAACAGAGTGAGATCCTGACTCAAAAAAAAAAAGATAACAGTCATTGGATTTAGAGCCTCACCTCAATCTAGTATGACCTTATCTTAAGTTTGACTACATCTACAAGGATCCTGTTTCCAAATAAAGTCATATGTACAGGTACCAGGAGTTAGGACTTGAACCTATATTTGAAGGAGACACAACTCAATTCACCAGACGGGGTTCCTGCTAAAGGAAGAAGAGGAGAATGGATACTGAAGAACAATAGCACCTTGCCACAGACACTAGGAAATCACATCAGAGGACAGTCACTGTGATGCAAGAACTCACCCCTATTCCAGTTGCCTGCAAGTCAACCCAATCAACATCCCTCCGTTGCAGACCTTTCATCTTCTAGGTATGTCACATGTCTTGTGTCCCCCCAAACTCATATGTTCTACTCCCACACGTCCACATCTTGAATGCCTGTTCATGCTCTTCTCCTCCACCAAACCCTGACAACTTTGTCAGAGTGAGACTCCAACTCAAAAACAATAAAAAGATGAATGTATTAATGTTTCATATAAAAACATCTTCTTCACCCTAAAAGTTTTTTTCCTCATCATTTTAAAGAAATTTAAAACATTTCATGGGTCCTTTAAGTATCATGGGCACTAGGCACTATCCTACCTGCTTGACTGATAAGTCAACTCTTCTGGAGAAGATGCTTAAAGAGACAGCAGGAAGAACCCCCAGCCACCAAATCTGACCACAGACTTCTGCTCAGAGAGTGGAGGGTGCCATCCACCACCTCCCCAAGCCACCAGCAGATTAGACGCTCTTTATTGTGTTCTCATCACAAATTAGGAACATGCAACAAGGGACGAAACAACCCACTGTAGGTCAGAAAAGGCAGCCTCCTCCCAGGGCTAAGAAATAAACATCCTTGCCCCAGCTGTGTTCCCAACACTGTTGTCAAACACAACACGACACAGGAAAAGAGGCCACCCAAACCACAGTTACACAGAGCCTGTATTAAAGGGTGAGAGAAAACTCCCCTTCTTCAACATCATGAACTATTCAATCTTTTACCACAAATCTGGCTAATCCCAAAATACATTTCATCCCAAACAAGTCTTCCTTATTTTATAACCCACGTGGAGTTCAAATCTGTTATTTCCAGCTGTGTTTAGTTTCAACTCGTAATCTGATTTATAAGACACATTTGCTAGGGTGACCAACTCATCCCGGTTTGCCCAGAACTTTCCTGGTCTTGGCACTGACAGTCTTGAATCCCAGAAAACCCTTCAATACCGAGCAAATTAGACAGTTGGTCAACCTATTGCAATATGTAAACTTCATCATCCTCTTCTGAATTTTACATGTTTAGACCAACAAATTGAAAACCACTGAGGAATTTTTTTTAATAGCAATTGTTGCTCTGGTAGTTTAAGTAGGGCCCAATGCTACAGCTCAGCAAGATGTACACAAGCACTCCATGTGGCCAAACCAGGTCCTCCAGCTCTCTGAGCAACATCAGCTCCCTCTTTCCGGGGCTCCCTGAAAGGGTCTCATCCATTAATGTTTCAGATGAATTGCCAAAGGAGAAAAGGGATTCGGACAATGGTTCTCAAACCACAGGGCACTTAAAGATAAACTGGAGAACTTGTTAAAAACATGCATTTCTGGCTGAATGCAGTAGCTCACACCTGTAATCCCAGCACTTTGGGAGGCCAAGGTGAGAGGATTGCTTGAGTCCAAGAGTTCAAGAACAATCTGGGCAATATTGCAAGACCTTGTCTCTACAAAAAAATTTAAAAAAATTAGCTGGGCATAGTGTTGCATGCCTGTCCTCCCAGCTACTCGGAAGCTAAAGCGAAGGATCGCCTGAGGAGGTCGAAGCTGCAGTGAGCCATGATCACACCGCTGCACTCCAGCTTGAGTGATGGAGTGAGACTCCAATGCAAAAAACATATATATATGAATTTCTGGGCCCTGTCCCCAGAAAGTTGAGCTTGGGAGAGCCTAAGAACACTCTTATTAACAGGTCCCTTGGGTGACATTGATGCATGTAGTGGACCACATGCTTCAAAACTCTGGACTAAGGAGAACCTGCGAGCGTGGCTTCCTCTCATGTCTTACATAAAACAGGACCAGAGCCTACAAGAAAGGAGGAGGTAACAGTGCAGTGATGGACAGAAAGGCACTCAGTGTTAGGACTACTGTTATCTCAAAAGCACTTTCTTGTAAATCTTGAGATTGCTGGAATATCTACAGCAAAGCATATCTAGGTTAATCAAGATAACTGTGCTCCCCACACACACACTCACACTGTGTGGTAATAGGTCTTTATAGCTATAATGTATATAGAGATAACAGCATACAGGAGACAGCAGCCATTAAAATGCCTAGTACATAACAGGCACTCATAAGTGTTTATTCCTATATATGTCATGGTGATGTTTAACACATATATTAACGAATCAGTACTCCTGTTTTGACCGTGTTAAATCTGAGATGGCTGTAAGATAGCCAAGATGACAAACAGGCCATTGGATCTGGGCACCTACAGCTCTAGGATTTGGCCAGGGGTTAGGTTAGGACTAGAGATACAGATGGAGGGAGTTATCTGAATACAGTCTCCAGGGCATCAATAAAACAGAAGCCATAGGGACTAAGGTGTTCATGCCAAGTCAAGGTCACAGGTCCCATTGCCTCACAACATGAGCTAGGTCTCACTACATGAAACAAGAAAGTGGTAGAGCTTAAGCAAACCATAAACAGAAGTTAGAATTCATCAGCTCAGGGTACAGCTCAAAGTCATGGGTGAAAGTTCTTTGTCTCCAGGTAAAAATCTTAATTCAAGTTATCCCTCAATGCAGAAACCCATAGGCCCCAGGAGGAGGCAAGCACAGATTGCCTCACAGACAGGCTTCTACAGCCCAAGACATGAACGAGAAAAGAATTCCCACAGATGACATCCCCAAAGGAAGGGGCATTTGGGCCAAAAACACAATATACAGGAGGAAGTCCAAAACCACAGCAGGCAATTACAAACCCTACTGCTCCCCCACCCTAATCCCCACCCCAATACCCAAAAAGGAAGAAATTGTATCTGCAGAGGTAGAGATCATAGAACAGTCTGAAACAATCTTTGAAATCAGCACAGCTAGAAATCGAAAATTATTTAGGAGTTTTGAGAAAAAGCAGAACATGCTGAAATTGGTGTCTAGCATGATTAGAGTGGCAACGACGTGAAGAATTAAATGGAAAAGATGGGATTGAAGGCTGCAAGATCAGCCAGGAGGCTTCATGCTGTCTCCCCAAAGGTAATGTTCTCTCCTTCTTCTGAATTCCCGTAAAATTTAACTGGCACATCTTATGACCTCGCCACTTTACTCCTTGTTTTATAGTTGCTTTCACATATATAAACCATCTAAATGAACTTGAACTCAAGGCTTCCTGTAGCAGTGTGTTTGTGTGGATGGATGGATGGATGGATGGATGGATGGATGACTGAGAGGATAGATAGATAGATAGATAGATAGATAGATAGATAGATAGATAGATAGATAGACTGATTGACCTTGGATATTAGATAGTGTGGGTATTAGCTTTTAATTAAGCTGACTTTTAACTGTGGAGCTTGAAAAAAATCTATTTTCAGTGGTGTGCTTAGATTTAGTAGCAACTCAATCCAAAAAGTCTCCTAAAAGCCCAGGTCATGATAATTAAGGTTTTGACCATAAAAGCAAGGGGTATTCCTGGAGAGAGTGTAGAGGAGGCAGTTTTCATGATCCCCCAAAATCCAGGAGCCTGACTGTAAGAAATTCTTATGCCTTTGCACACAAAACAAATTTCTGTGTTCTCCTCTATGACTTCTGGGCAGACACATACAAGTAAGTAAAAGTCTTATAGCCATTAGCTAGCAATACAAACTTTAGCCATTAGCTAGCAATACAAACTTGCTAGCTTACAGAAAACCAATTGGATCCAAACAGTGGTTTTTATCTCAACACTAGTAGAGAAGTCGCAGCAGATTTAAAACAGGCAGAAAAGAAAAATAGAGAATTCAGGAGATTCTACATTTAAACTCTATAGTTGCAAGTTGACCTTTGAGCTCTAAATTTTTCTTAGTAATTTGCCCATAAGTTAAAAAATATACATAAGAACAGACCATAACATGTGACCAGCTGAGATACTAGAAAACCTAACATACCCTGAAACTCTTCCATTTACAGTAATACTTGTAAATAGAGGCCCTGAAGAACCAACAGGTATGCCCAAAAGAGGTTGTTCTGTCTTTTTTCATTCTTAGATAATACACAGACAAGGCAATTGCAATTAATTTTGGAAGAAAGGGCAAGGAAGGAGACTCTTTAGATTGAACCTCTGAAATAAAAATTAGGATCCACAAACAATTTCCTAGAAAAAAACAGCTCAGAATAAAGCAGAATAATAGCTTAGTTCTGAGTTAGGCAACTGTTTGGGGGGGTCCTGAATCTTCTCTGAGTCTACACTCTGGGCAGCAAATTATGTTGATGAAAGATGCCAAGTTCTATAAAAATATTTTAAAAGGTTTATTCTGAGCCAAATATGTGAACTTGGGCCCATGGTGCAGTATCAAGAGGTCATAAGAACTTGTGCCCAATATAGTTGAATTACAGCTTGGCTTTATACATTTTGGAAAAGACATAAGTTACAAGCAAAGCATACATCAATACATGTGAGATTCACAGTGCTTCGACCTGGGAAGTTGGGACATCTCCAAGTAGGTATCAGGGGCTTGCAGGTCATAGGTAAATTTAAAGATTTTCTGACTGCCAATTGGTAGAGAGAGCTATGTCCTATCTAAAGATATTTGAAATTAGAGAAATGTTGACTGAAGATAAGGACATTTGGGGAAGCCAACAGTTCAATGTGCAGATGAAGTTTCTAAATAGCAGGCTTCAGAGAGAATGGACATTAAGAGTCTTAAAGGGTACCTGGTGTCCAGTAGTCTCCCAAGAAAGGGATTCTATATAGATGCAAATTTCCCCTAGAAGCAGTTTTGCAGGGTTATAAAATATCTTAGATACATAACACTTCTTTAGGTGTTATGTGATGTTATACCACAGTCAGGTTAGAAAGTA
>CAUYQG010078734.1:0-26725 GCA_963574415.1 Tarsius wallacei | reverse complement strand
CTGTATATGTGATATAGATGTTAATACACTCCTGTTTGTTTTCTCTTGCTAATCTTTCTCTTGGGATAGGGATCCCAGCTAAGAACTCAGAAGGGTAGCTGGAAAATTTTCTTCTTCTCCCCTACAACTTCTTCAAGAATGCCCCCAAAAGTTTTTCTAGCACGAGGCTTGGCTTATATGTTTTCAAACCTTCATCACAATCTTGCAAAAATCATCTCTCTCTTGTCAAATCTGATGTGTCATGTGGCTATTTGCATCTCCCAAAGGCCCCTAAGCATTTAGAGTAAGATCTTAGTCTTTAGCAAGGCCATGACCTTGACCTTCTTACTCCTCCAGCCCCATCTCTTCTCTCTCAGCTCTTTCACCCACTCCCACATGAATCCTATGCCCTGCCACATCCAATAAATTGTAGTCACTGAATGCATCCTACCTAAATAGTCCCCTCTGCTCAAAATGCCCTTGTCTTCAACTACACAAAGAAATACTTCTTTTGTTTTAAAACTCAGCTCATGCTATGAAACCTGTTCCTGACCATTGTCTTCAAAGAAAATTGAAAACCATCTCTTTAGAGTCACAGATTTATTTTACAAAGACATCTCTCAATATATGAACAACACAAAATGTTACCCTTCTCCAGCAAGACTGTCAGTTCCTTAAGAGCAAAGACACATCTATGTTGTTCATCACTGATTCCCCCAGGCCTAGCATAGTACCTGATACATAACAGTTGTTCAATAAATGCTAAATGGATGAACTATGTAGCACATTACTTTCTTTTCTAAAATCTACCTATGAACATCTTAACTAAAACATAAGCTGAAATCAATTTATACTTTTAATTTCATCCACTGATTCTGTCCTACATTTCGCCCTCTAATCAGGAAAAAAAAATCTCATTTTTATCATTTTATCCTAAGGACCACAGGACCCCAGGGGAAATACTAGGTCAACTGTGACATGTACTATGGTATTTTTTTAAATTATGCAAATATCCATCTGTTCAGATACTGTCCAGGGCTTATTTAATGTGTATAGTTTAGGATAAAGGGGAAACTAGGAAAAGTGCATCTCACTTTGGCACCATAAAAATCTGAGTGGTACCTGATTCATTTCAAGTTATGAAGGGTCTCTATTTCAATGGCGCATCTTTTCTCTTTGGTCAGAATTCTAAATCTTTTTAATTGCAGTTTAAACACCTGTAGTCAAATTTTAAATGTCTTTCTCATTTAAATTCTAAACATTAAAATTCCAAACATCTCGATTATGTAAATGGTATAGTAAAAGGTAGAGTTTTTCTTTGTGATGTTTCTTTTTTCCCCCTTCCTCCCACTGCTCCCCAATTATGGTTACTCTTTAAACTCCCAGCAAAGTGGCTAAGTTTCCTAGATGACCCACCCCAGAATTTCATTTTTGGCACAGAACAGAAAGACTAAATCCTGGCAATGTATTTTTAAGAGAGCAAAAACAAGTAAAAGTAACTCACATTTGCTCTGCACTTGTTTATTTGCTAGCCACTACACAGGGCCCTTGAAGCAAATTTGTTATTTGAAAGGACATAACATGGAGTCAATACACCCAATGAACAGTCATTTTGACATTGCTTAGCTCTGTCATGTTTTTCTAGCAGTTTGCTTTAATATATCCTCTAACCACTAGCTAAGGACAGAATTGGTAGCTATTGATAATGGTTCTACAGCCCCTTCCCCAGCTTGTTTTGTAAATTAACTTTTCTATTTCAAGTATTTGCCTCCACCCATAAGACCCAAATTAATCTAATCAGCCCTCGTGACCTTCATGACCCCATCACCATGGCAGCAGTCATGTGACTAACCCCCCCATCTGCCTGCCATCCATTACCTGACATCAGTACCTGTGCTTACATGCCCTTTGTGATGACGTGGAACAAACCTGGTGGTCACCTTAATGGCCTGCCCCCATCAAAGGGAAAGTTTAAAAGGATTCAACATAAAGCAACCATTTGGCATTGCTTTGTTAAACTCGGGTGTGTCCACGTGGCTCTTTGAGCTGTACTACCAAGGCCAACATGTTTCCTAGCTTTGGCCCCCTGGTATGCAGCTTATTTTTCAGAACTTTTCCTTCTTTTCATGCATACTCTGTTTTGAGTTTAGTGCTAACTACTCAAGATTCATTTGTGCTAATGCCTAATATAGTGCTTGGAACATAGGCCAGCCATATCAATAAACATCTCTTGATGTTGGCTGCTTATCTTGGGAATTTTATAAGACAACATAATGCTTTTACCTGGTTAAAATGTACATGTCTTTTAAAGGCCACTAGGAAAGAAAACTGCATAATAAGCCTTCTTCAATGTCTCTCAAGTCACAGCCACTGATGAATGTGTGTTCTTGCTGAATAACTGCTGACCCTATATCATGCCTTTCAATAAAAGGGCATAGGCTTGGGACTCAGAAGACCTAGATTTGACTATCAGAAATATCACTTACTAGCTATGTGAACTTAAATAAATTATGTAATTCCTTAAATTTTTTTATGTCACCCTAAATGCCATCCAAGTCGTGGGATCCACTCTTATATAACAACTATGCTTATATTAAGATGTTCTTAAAATGGCCTTTTGCCCAGTTAAGAGGCCATTAAAAATACAGAAGGCATTGTGCCTGATCAATAGCACCACTCCAAATCATGTGCTCTACACAAAAACTCAGTTACAAGGTGTTAGATGCACTCAGCTCTTTATCTGCATTCTCTCGATTGGGCACTTTTCTGGGCAACTGCCAGACCTAGAAGTGGAGACTCCATGATCCTGAAGGCATGTGCTGAGTTCCCAACTGGCAGTTTGGGAGCAGGCTGGAAGCATCCTAGTGGCAATAGCAGGCGACGGCTCAACTGATCCACAGGAGTTCTGCTTCCCAACTTCAACCAAATTGTTTCCCAAACTGACTGTGTTTGTAGATACACACGCCTTAAGCATTTCCTTACAGAAGATTATATAAACCTACAAAGAAAATAGAGAATTGCATCAATTTCCCATGACTGGGTGGGATAACATATTCAGTTTTAATTGACTCTGGAGAATCCAAGTCAATTAGACTAAGGGTATAATAGAAATGAGAAGCCATATTATTTCACTAGCTTGATTATTTTGTAAAAATAGAAAGAAATAAATGTAAAATTTGAATAGTCCCACAGCATTGAGACGTGCCTTCTATACGAGGCTGTGTTGAGTCATTAGGCATAGATCTCTTCAAGTTATTTTAAAACCAGCTGAAAAGAGTATTTGAGGATTCAATAGTCTGAGTCTTGCATTGTCCAGTAAAATGTTAGGTCAGCTCTGTTCAAGTGAGCAAACTACTTCTGGGGTGTGGGTTAAGCATATTTATAGGAGTGGAGGCAGATGCCAACATATTTTTGAAAGAGTGAGTTTAAAAATAAGAATTCTGAGGGGAAAACAAAGAAGGATTCATATGACACTAATAAAGTACCTACTATGTTCTGCAAACAGAGCTAGTTTCTCAAAATTGAAGGATAAACAAATTTGCTAGAAGGATTCTCCATCAAACCAGAAATAAACAGAATATCAGGGCAAAGTAATGTATTTGATAGGTAAAGATTGCTTCCGGGCAGGGGGATGGGGCACTGATTAGGAAGTGGTTGATTTTGCAAAAAAAGAAAGGTGAATTTATGAAAGTTTTCACCAAAAACAGTGAGGTGAGTCCTGCAAGATTAATAGGGTTTCGACAGAGAGAAGTGAAAGGGGAAGGTAGTCTGGGCAAGAACATCATCATATAGCTCTGAAAGTACATGGAATACAGAAGATTGAGGATAGCTTTGTGTGGTTAGATCATGAAGAACATGGGAGAGAAAGGTAAGGGAAAGTAAAGACTGGAAAAATGGAAAGAAATAATGTTGGAGGTGTTGACTAGGGCTAGGTTGTAGAGATAATTTTTCTACGTTAGCTTTTTAACCTTGTGTTAAGGAAAATGAAGAATTACTAAAGACTTTAAAGAGAAGATATGACATCCAGGTTGGGGAAGAACTTGCATTAGGTTAAATATTAATTTTAAAAAGATGCACATTTCTAGAAGTACTAAGTTATCTACATTTGAATTCAAACTAGTAATGCTTTTTCTAGACCAGGCAATAATCACTGATTTTTCATACTTAATCATTTTATGCAGCAAATATCAATTAAAATTCCTGCACTGTGCTATATTTATGGGACATAATGTTGACCAAGACAAATGTAGTTCTGGTCCTTGTGGAGTTTACAATCTACTAGGAAGATAATCATTAAATATGTAAAAGAGATAACTACAGATCTTTCTACAATAACATGCTGAATAGTCACAGGAGCTAACTGGTACTGAGTTACAAAGATGGCAGATTTAGTTCATCATTACCATTCTCACCAAACATCTGTAGAAATTACTTTTTTAAATAGCAGAACTACATTTTTTTTTAGCTGTGGCATTTGCCAGTGAATTTGAGGTTTGGTGGCCTCAATACAACCTATTGTGATATCTGCACGAGTTTTTGCTATTCTAAACATTTATAAATTACTGGAAATCATTATATTTGGCAGGAGAAAAGAAAGAGGCAAGATTTTCTCAGCTGGAGTCTTTGAAATGTATGGTTCACCGGTAAAAAGGACAGATGATTGAGCTAATGCTAGTTATTACCAAGAAAAAAGTCCAATGTTGACCTAAAAAATGCAATGGACTCTATCACTTTATAACTTTTCAGTGGTTGTTGAGTTTAAGTCCTAATTATTACAAAATTGGGGAAAAAAAATCTTAACATAAAATTCCCCTAAAAACATAAGAATAGTAGGCAATATCTTTATATGTTACTGTTATCCCCTTTCCTTAACAGCTTACTTAACCAGTCTTAATTGGTATATGATTCATCTAAGAAGTTACTTACATATCATACTAGAGGAATGAAAGTCAAAAGTTAAAAAGTAACTCAACGATCTAATATGAAAAAATTTTTATGAGAATCTTTTTCTCTGAAAACTTATATTTTCTTCGGGTTCTTTTAAAATGTACAACAAATGCCCTTTTACATTTAGATGTTAGCATTGTATTAGTTTGCTAAGGTTTCTGTAACAAAGTATCACAAGCTGGGTATCCTAACAATGTGTAACTTCACAGTTCTTGAGGCTAGAAATCTGGAAATGTAGTGTCTACAAGGTTGGTTCCTTCTGAGAATTGTGAAAAAGAATGAGTTCGATGCCTCTGACCTACCTTCTGGTGGTTTGCTGACAATCTTAGCTTATGAATCCATCACCAGATCACTCCCTTCATGTTCACATGGCCTTTTCTCTGTGGGTCATGTCTGTTTTCTGTCTCCAAATGTCTTCTTTCTCTAAGAACATTAGTCATATCGTATCAAGGTCAATTCTAATTACCTCATTTTAAATTGATTATCTTTGTAAAGACATTGTCTACAAATGAGATCCCATTTTGAGATATCCGGGGTTAACAATTCAACTTATGAATATTGGAAAGTCCTAATCCAACTCACAACCAACATTCTATGAGCTAAAAAATAAACTTTCTATTTATCAACAAAATTTCAGCATCTTGACTATAAGCATCTTTCCTGTCTCCCATAGGTTGTGGAGTACAGTATATGTGAGTACAGTTTGCTTTTACTTTCCATGTAGTATGTACTCAAGCATTTAAGAATATTTTAGATATGAGAATTAATGTTGGAATCCAAGGTGTATAGTGGACAATTCTAGTGGTGGCTGTTCAGCTCAAAACAAATACCCCTTCTCTGAGACTAACCCTCAACCCATGGGAGAATGTTTCAGAAAACTTGGCCTTTCTGTGTGACCCTACCCTCACTGACCACAACAGTTTAAGTCAAAGTTCCTTTTGACTCAGTGGAATTTTACCATTTGGAATGACAATATTTGAAAACTGGGAACAATTAAAGCGGATTTTTTTTATCCCTGAGAAAAAGGTCCGAAACTTCTGCTGATGAGGCGTCCATCCTGCCCTCATTTCTTTCCCTTATGAGTCTGTTATTCATTTCTTCCTTTATTTCTATAAGATACGTTTTTATGATCATAATAAAATATTTTTTAATGCTCCTAAGCTTCCCAAGGTTATTTTTTGTTGCATGTGACCAAGAGGATCTTAACAAATGCAAGTGACTCTGCAGTGTGTCCCGTTTGTGCGCTTCTAGTATGTTAACCCATCCAATTTCTTCTGGTTCATGACTGCAAATGTTACTCCCAGCTCCAGTCAATCCGTGTCATTAGTCACAATGGGAACTCGGGGAAAAAGTAAGAGTTTTAGGCAGAAATCCATTCATACTCCTAGAAAACCAATAAAAAAGTATGCATTTTATCCATTTTGGGTCTCTAATACAATCTTCGTATATCTAAATGTAAAAAAATATGTTGTGTGCTGCCAAGTCTAATTTCTAATTTCAAAGTAACAAAAAATACTCAGAAACAAGTCAAAGTAAGGAGGACCTCTTACTGAGGAAAAGTTACAAATATATATCACTGAAAGTTAATATTTACAGCCCATGGTTGCCATTCCGGGTACTCCATCAGAGTTTCTGTTTCTGCCTTCCACAGACACAAGAGCAAGAACCTCTGAAAGGAAACATATTAAATGTGGGCATGGGCCCAGAGCAACCTAAGCCCCTGTGTTCTACTCATTCTCACTCAAGTGCCCCTCAACACCCAAACATTGCACCCAAGACCACTTCTGGGTTCTGACATCATTTTCATAAACAAGGCCAAAATTAGAGTGTTTTATTTTTCATTATTACATTAAGTTTTCTTTGGCTCAAGCATGTAATTCCAGCACTTTGGGAGGCCGAGGCGAAAGGATTGCCTGAGCTCAGGGGTTTGAGACCAGCCTGGGCAACTTGGTGAGACCTCGTCTCTGCAATAAATCAAAAAAAAAAAAAAAAAGAAAAGAAAAAGCCAGGTGTGGTAGCACAGGCCTGTAGTTCCAGCTACTTGGAAGGCTGAGGCAAAGAATAGCCTGAGCCCAGCAGGTTGAGGTTGTGGTGGCCATGAGCATGCCACTCCAGCCTGGGCGACAGAGTGAGATTCTGACTCAAAAAAAAAAAGGTTTTCTTAATCTACTGCTATTTAAGACATTTGTGAGTCTATCTGCAAGGCTCTTTGAGTGGTGAGATGAGTGGCAGTGGAGAAAGCTAAGGATGTGTAAACCTTGTCCAGGAAACATGGGTCAACATCAAAAGGAAGAGGAGATTCCCAGCCATGACTTTATATTTCTCAGATGACTGCCTGCTCCATCAAAACTCCTAGAAAGGAGAGAGTTGTTTCCCTGAAGCACCATGTTAAGTCTCTATGAACTTAGTTATGGCTTTACATCAGAGAGTCACAGCTCAAAATAAATTCCGTTTATATGAGAATATCAATGCCCTGCACAGATTAGCTTCAGTCATGGTATTTACATCAATCTTTTATTTTATCTGCAGAATTTCTAGAGATTTCTTAGCTCAGGACACATTTGGTACAAGAAACTATGGAAACTCATTAATGGGCGAAAGGAAAGAAGCTGTGCTGAAAAAGAATCTAGGTGGATGAATTAAGTAAATGGAAAATTATCACCTGACGGCAGTTACCCACAATAAATCATGATATTCAGAAGAATGTGATAACCTTGAGTTTATTCTGATTCTGTACTCTCCTCTTCTGCTCTTTTTCCTACATTGCAGGAAATAGCAATGTATCCAGGCAGTAGAAGCATTCTGGTTACAGGTGAAACATCTGTGAGAAACAGGAGCCCAGTCAGCATCAAAGGTTATTAGTGACAGTGTTCATCTTTAAGACAGATGGGTGTTAAAGATAGGGTGGAATGTCAGAGTGTCAGCAACGTATTCTGGGCTCTGCTAAGGAACCAGCATGCAAATCAGGACACCAAGGCAGATGTCTGGGCCCAACGTTTGACAAATTAATAACAAAGAAAAAGAGTGGTAAAACCATGCAGGTGGGCTTTCCAAGCACATTGGCTACCAAACTACAGGACACAAAGAATAGTTCCAGGTTCCATCAGAAGATGGCTGGCTGATTTTGACACTCTGCCCCTATCTTGCTGAAGTTTGGCTAAGAATCTAGACAAGGTGCACCTGTAGTTGAAATACCCTTCCACATCTGAGCTGACTCATGTCAGGGGAGGCAGGAACTAACATTGTGAGCATCCAGGATTTACTTAGACTCACTTTTGCCAGTCTATTTACTTCACACAGACACCTGCACAGTACACATTTCCCCGTTTTTCTAAGATTATGTAACCCTCACCATCACTCACATAAAAGTGGGTTTTGATGCTACCTGATAAAAGCTTCTATTTTTTTAGTACCTATTGTATTCCAGGGACTGCACTAGGTATTTCACATATAGCACTAATTTTTATAACCGTGAAAAATAGGTATTCTTATCCTCAGAAGAAGTAAGTAAATTTCTCAAGGTTATAACACAGGACTGAGATATAAGCCTAGATATGTCTGACTGCCAAGCATGTATATCTTGCATTACATTCCACTGAAAAATGTTTAAAAGGCATGGTTCATTTTTATGCAAGCTTGCTTTGTGAAGTTGTTAATGCGATTGGTTAAACATTATCTCTTTCCTTCAACATGAGTTTGATTTAAAGTTACATTCAATATTTTTTAAAAATACCTTTCATATTGCAAAGCAGTAGCAGAATGAGCACTGATCAGAAATGAGACTTGAAATTTCATGCCAATGAGTCATGTGACCTTAAGGACTCCTTCACCTATAAATAAAAATGAAATAAATATACCCAAAGAAGCATAAATCATTCTATCAAAAAGACACCTGCACTCATATATTTATTGCAGCACTATTCACAATATCAAAGACATGGAAACAGCCTAGGTGTCCATCAGTGGTAGATTGGATAACAAAAATGTGGTACAGATACACCATGGAATACTACATAGCCATAAAAAAGAGCAAATGCATGTCCTTTGTGGTAGCATGGATGCAACTGGAGCCCATTACTCTAAGCAAATTAACACAGAAACAGAAAACCGAATACCACATGTTCTCACTTACAAGTGGAAGTTAAACACTGGGTACACACAAACTTAAAGATGGGAACAAGAGGCAATGAGGACTCCCAAAGGGGTAAGTGGGGCTGAAGTGTTGAAAAACTACCTATTGGGTACCATGCTCACCGTTTGGATGACAAACTCACTGGAAGCCCAAACCTCACCATTATGCTATATGCCCACATAAACTTGCATATATATTCCTTGAGTCTGATTTTTTTTTTTGAAAAAGGAGTAAAGGTTAGCAATGGGGAAAGGGTTAAATTGGAAACATTAAACTCTGGGAGTCTCTTCTAGCTCTTTCAGCTCTATAAGTCTAGCCAATACTTTGGAGCTCATGCTCCTTCTATATTTCAATAGCACCTTTTGAAAGGTTTCCCTATGGTTATTCCACCTAGCAGGTGGGACTAGGGAGGGAAAGTGCCTTGTTCTTTATGAAGTAGATGCTATGTTAGGACTTGAGTAGAGAGAGGAATGAAACTATTTTAATTTTATTTGTTCGTTTTGGTTTTTGCTTTCTTCCAGAACTTCTTTCCTGTTTCAAAAGACTTTAGGATTACTAGTGAGTCATAAGAAGGAAGATAATTTCATACTTACTTTAAAGAAGAATTCATCCAACTGTCTACATTTCCAACAAGTTAGTCAACTTTCTTCATTTGCAGTGGTATAACTTACGAGAGTAGCAATTATGATATTTGAAGCTGACACCTGAAAGGTATTTGAAGACTTGTTGATCAATGAAAATAAGTAAATACAAATAGCAAATAAATCAAATTCTTGTATTCATCTAGACAAACATTTTCAATATAATTCAATTTAAGGAACTGATGTCTTATTTTTAACCATGAAAATGTCATTAGTTCATTTGAATGAGAGAAAAAAAAGAAGACCAGATTAAATCACGTCCTTCCAAAAGACTTGGCAACTGCACCATTAGTAGAGGTACTGCAGATGAAAGCATCTTCGGCACTTAAAATAAAAAGGTTATGGTATGAATGTTTCAGGTAGGCAGCTGTTGCAAAATCACCTGTTTCACTGCCTTTGTGGCATAAGTTAAGGAGAGAGAAAGAAAGGAAGGATGGGAAGATCTGGAAAAAAACAATAATGGACTGCTTCAACTAGATAATTTTTTACATAATGGTAGGTGCAGACTGTTAGAATAGTTCACCGTGATTTTGCAGTCTGGTTTCAGATTTATTGCTGGAATTAATTCCTACATTTCTGTGAAGGGCATTATACATTCCATTCCCACCATTTTAAATAATAAATTAATTTTAATGCATTTTTGCTCTAGCCTGAATGGAAAGATGAAGAGCAATTGATAGGCTCTGAGTTTTTAGAATGCCTTTTAACAAGATTAAAAGCATAAGGCATCCCAAGTCGGCTCTTCTAAAAACAGAAAGTAGCCATCTGCTGGGGCTGCAGAGTTATTCTACTTCGAAGTATGCCTCGACCAGCATACAGAAGCAGCACAGGTATACTCCTGGAATAAACTGATCCTTACACAAGAGTCGTGGCCCTGTGTGCTTTCAATCAACATATATAAGAAGCTTGGTAAAGGTGCCCTCTATTTCAATTTGACAGAACAAATGAAAAGAAAGTGACTTGTACCTATACCAGGCCCAGAAGATGAAAATGACCCCAATGAACTCACTAGCAATCCTAAAAACTTCCTAGGTTTTCCTACAGTTATTCCAGCTAGCAGGTGGAACTAGGGAGGGAAATTGTTTTGCTCTTTATAAAATCAATGCTATGTTGGGACTTGAGTAGAGAGAGCAGTGAAACTATTTTAGTTATGTTTGTTCATTCTGGGTTCTTTTGCTTCTTCTAGAACCTCTTTACTCTTTCAAATCTTTGCCTGTCTTTATCCCTGTCTTGCTCGTCTTCTGACACTATATTGTACTGGAAGCTGCACTGGAAAGCCAATTATCAAGGCGTCCCTTTTTCTCTTACATGCCTCTCCAACTTCTAGCAGGTGCATCTTTTCTGAGTGCAAAGCCTAAAGCTAGGGTGACCTTCTTTTCTACCAAAGACAGAACTCCATGATCTTTGTTTTAAATATATTGATATCTAAAGGAAAGACCAGACAGACACTGAAAAGACATGCTGAATCTTAATCAGTCTTAAGGATGCATGCATCCCCACTGAAAGGGGCTTTGAGAACACACTGCCATGCTTTATTGTTCAACAATTGATTGCAAACTGAGATTTTCAAGAAGATATTTGTGGAAAACACTGTTATCTGGTAAACACAACATCCGTCCTGAAACCCCTTCCTCTTGATCACCTCCATGCAAAGGTTAAGAAGGTTGAACACTTCCTGAGCCTCCCTGCAGTTCAGAGTGGCCATGTCAGTTTCCAGCAATGAGATGGGAGCCGAAATGTGATGACAGCTTCTGGAAAAGCGTGTGCTTTCTTAATAAAAAGAACAAATAAGACATATGCTTTTCCCTTTTATCTCTCTTCTTTCTGCCTTGGATGCAGATGTGATGTTTGTAACTGCCGCAGTCAACTTTGAGGCAACAAAAATAAAGTCAAAAGCCAACATGCTAAAGATAGCGAAGTAAAACCAGAGGCAGATCCTGAGTCAGCTGAATGGCTACTTCCCTTCATATTTCTAGTTGATGAGAAAAATAAGCCTCTGTTTAGGCCATTGTTTTCCTGGTTCCATTTCTTGCAAATGAAATTATTCAAAATGATAGAGCAAGTGTGTTTTTAACAACAGACAAACCATTTAGGTGTGATGATCCTAACTTCTTGCATTTACTTTCAATTCTCAATTTACAAAGTTGGCTTTTTGCCATATATTATCTCATTTAATCTGCACAGTAGAATGGTCAAGTAGGAATTGTTATCACAAAAACTTTACATATGGGCCAATTTAAGCTCAGAGGGTTTAAAGTAACTTGCCCAAACTCACAGAAAGAGAATATAGCAGAAATTAGAACTTGAACACTTAGCCTCTGACTCTAATTAACAACTGAGTATAGTTTGCTCATGTTAGAAGTCAAACACTTGTCTCTGTATGTTTATGTTCTTAATAATCCTTGGAGTGCTTCTGTGAATTAGTCTTTAAACGGTAATAGACAGGAACTGGATAAAGATGACTAAACTCATAGTCTGGAATGAACTAAGGTACTGCTATAAACCCAAGAGTTTTAAAGATAAACAGAGTGAAATCTTCAACTTTGCATTATTCACAGGCTACTCATAAAGGTAAACATGTAAACAAATTATTCCAAGTATGATACAGAGTGGGACATAAGAAATGTATATTTACTGTAGCGCAGAAATCCTAATTCTTACTTTGAGGAAAGTGGAAGTGAAGAGTGGGTGAGCCAAGGAAACAAAAACAAGGAATGCCACTAAGCAGATCTGTAAGACTGTGGTACATTTGTGCAGGGTGGAGGGAGGTGATTTATAGAGCTCCAAAGATAATCATGTCTAGATCATCAAAGTTCTTATAGGTTTGGGGGTTTTATATTTATGTGGTTGATTAAGATCAATAAAAAGATTTCAAACATGGCCATAATATATATAGCATTATATTTTTGAGTACATCTCTGGCATCAGGCAGTAAACTGGAAGTAGACAAGACTGGAGACAGGGGGCGAGTAGGATGCTGGGGCAATCTTCCCAGCAAGATATAATGAGACCACAAACTCAAGTAATGTCTGTGGGCTGGACAGGAGGAAACAGATTGAAGAGATATTCAGCTATTACAAGCTATGGGCTATAGTAGACAACTGGACACAGTTGAAGAGGTAGTTGGTATGCGAGAAGAAAGAAAATAGGATTATATGCAATTTTCTGGTTTGGGCCATTCATGATATAGCAAATACTAGGAAAGAAGCAGAAAGGAATAGAGTAACATTTTTAAAAGGAAATAAATGACACATTGCATAATTTTCAGTTTGGTAGCCCTTTAGAACGTCAGATAGAGATATTCATAAA
Source organism: Tarsius wallacei (assembly GCA_963574415.1). NCBI lineage: Eukaryota > Metazoa > Chordata > Mammalia > Primates > Tarsiidae > Tarsius > Tarsius wallacei. Next base: position 13,717 of record CAUYQG010078734.1, on the reverse strand, counting down.
ACAATCAAAAATAAAAGTTGTAACTTCCATAAATAATTGTGGACTACTTCATTTCTGAAGTTATGGAATTAAGCATAATCTCACTGGGAGAGTGTGTAGAGACAAAAAAATAAGAGACTAGAGCTCTGAAGGAACACAAACATGTAAAGAGAAAGCCAATGCTTATGATCCAGTGAAGGGAATGAAGTAAGAGAAATCAGAAAGGTAGGAGAATAGCAAGAGAACAAACAAAAATTCTTTCTAGAAAGCCTTTGGATAGATCTCAAGAAGTCAGGAAGGGAGAGATAATATTCTTAGTAATAATAGCTAATATTATTGAGCACTTTTATGCAATTCTGTGCTATCAATTGTCACAAAGAGGTTAAGTAATATAAGGGCTGAAAATATACAACTGGATTTTGTCACAAGCCAATCACTTTGACCCTCAAAAAAAGGAGCTTCTGTAAAGTAGCAAGAGTAGAAAACAGATTGTAGTGGGCAGAGAAGTGAGTGGGTGGTGAGGACATAGAAGACAGTAAGAAGAGTCTATTCTTTTTAAGAAGCTTTACTGAAAACAGGAAGAGCCCAAGACCACAGGGTCATTTTGCCACACAATAAAAATTTCAACTATAAGGAGAGAGTGGAAAGAGGGAACTACAAGAAAACACAAAAGAGAGTAGAAATGATGTAGCAGGTTTCCTGAGAAGGTGAAACAGGAGAGATAGTAGTATAAATGGAGGAAGAATCAGCCCCAACAGGAAGAAGCACACATCTTTCTCTGAGAACAGTGAGAAGGTAATATGTGCAAGTGCAGAATGTGAAGGAAAATGCAAACATATAAATAACAAATGAATTAATATACATCTAACTTCAGAGCGGCTTTCAACTGCTTCAGTAGACGTTGACCAATGGCCTATCTCCATTCTCTTTGGTCATTGGTTTTTGGTCTCTGTAGATGCTTATCTTCTCCTGTGCCCAGTCTGAGGGAAGTCAGTTTGTCCAGATTAGGTACCTTCATGCTCTGAGCTGATTTGTTAACTGCAAGAACTCAAACACTCTCAATCTGCAAGTTCTCAGAGGTCAGACTTTAAAAAGGGAGCAGGACCAGAGATTAGAATTTTAGTGCAAGTATTTTATTCAGGAAGTGATCAGCAAGTATAACAGGGAAGTGAGGAAGTAAAATAAGAAGAGAAGAACGTCAATGCAAGGTCTACTAATGAGAAGAAATTGAGACAGATAAATTAAGAAAGGCAATGTAGGGTACACTAATAAGGAGCTTTCTGCTGTGAACAACTGAAGTTCAGTTTCCCAGGGGAACCCAAGAGATGATGTCAACTAGACCTCAAAATTGGCCCTCCTCCAGTAGAGGGCCATGGAATCTGTGGTATCTATTTACCAATAACTGTTGGTCAATGATGAGAGCTGCCCTAGTAGTGTTGACTCCCTGACACTTGAATCCTGATCTGTTTGCAGGCTGAGGCAGGTTCCCATAACCAAAGAAAACTCCAGACAGAGAGTCCAGGTGTTAACAGTGAGGAAGCTTAGGAAATAGGGACCAGACACCAACAATGTCTACTACAAGCTCCTCCTCGTGAACTGAATATCTTAGGGTGGACATGAAGGGTTTGGGGAAAAGGACAAATATAATCTCCTCCATTTTTCAACTATAAGGAAATACATTCTGAGTAGAGTACTACCAGAAAAAATTCCTATTCTCTAGTTACTGAATTTTCATCTCAAATTGAAGGCAAGCAGCTATGGGATAATAAATACACAAAACATATGCCAGACTTGTAGTAAGAAAAATGCTGGTTCAAGTCTTGGTGCTTCCACTTACTGTATAAATTTGGACCAGTCACTTGGCCCCTTGAAACTTCAGTTCCTCATCTGTAAAGAAGGATGACATCTCTTCCTCTCTATCAAATCAAGTTGTTATAAAAATCCAATGACGTAATGCACATAGGACTTCCCCAGTCATGAGATTAAGGGGTAAAAGCACTTCACTTAGAGACATGGAAACAATAAAACAACATGCCTGTGAGCATAGGTAGAGAACAACCATAAATTCCATTATGAGTAGTTTAGACTTGATTCTATAGACAACAGGGAGCCATAGAAGTTGCAAGCAGGAGAGCATTATTGTGGGCATATGTTTTTGAAAGATCACTTTGACAACTATGGAAGAAGAGTTTATATTGTTTTTCAGCAAAAGAGGTGGAAACTGGAAACAGGAAGACTAGTTAAGATGTTATATGAAAAAAAATCCAGGTCGGGCTCAGTGGCTCAGTCTAATCCCAGCACTTTGGGAGGCCAAGGTGAGTGGATTGCCTGAGCTCGCGGGTTCGAGACCCACCTGGGCAACTTGGCAAGACCTCATCTCTACAATGAATCAAAAATTAACTGGGCATGGTAGCACGCGCCTGTAGTTCCAGCTATTTGGAAGGCTGAGGCGGAAGGATTGCTGGAGCCCAGCAGGTCGAAGCTGCGGTGGCCGGGAATGACCACTGCACTCCTGTCTGGGGGACAGAGTGAGACTCCAACTCAAAAAAAAGAAAAAGAAGAAAAAAAATCCACCTCTGAATTCTATATGTAGTCTTCTTTTGTATGAAGAGGTGGCAGTTGAGGAAAGGTAGAAAAAAGAAGAAAGTGATATCCAGGAAACAGCATAAGGTGGGTCAAGCTATTATGTGAATACCTCTTCACATCAGTAACCAGAGCTTGATTTCTACACTTTAATGAGGATTCAAAATTCAGTTTACAGCTTGAGAAGACATCTGTGCAAGGAGACAAGATTACAAGCAGCCTTTGGGGTAAAATGAAGCCTGAATGTACACTTATAAATACATAAGACATCCAAACAGTCTTCCTGATTCAGCCTAAATTAAATACAGTTACTTTTGAAAGGTTAGTGAGCTTGGCTTTGCTGAAGTGTTCCTTCCTCACACTTTGTTTTAATATTGCACTGACAAATTGCCTTCACTTTGAGAATTTATTTCGCTTCAGATGTAGCTCACCAAATAGTAGCTGTAAAGTCATACCTCTTCAAGGGGATGATTAGTGGTAATGGGTGGGAAATGATGGGGGGCAGGTGAGAAGAGGACTGTGTACAGTGCTATTTCAGGAAAAGGAAGCTTTCCCTGAGCCAGCTGAAAACATCTGCAACCCAGGTTTTCAAGGTGTCATTAGCCCTCCAGCTAATCAGCACGCTGGTATGCCACGCTGGTATGCCACAAAGTAAAATTCCGCATTTGTGACAAGACTGGGTAATCACACAGCCCAGTGGTCCTCTCTCAGAGCTTGTTCAAGAGCAATCCCCAGAGAGTAACGACTCAGTCAGAGCCAGGAAAGGGAACGCTGCCTTCTAATTCAGATCTGGGATTCCAAGGATCTTGTCCTGACAGCCACTAGACTCTTGTCACTGAGAAATGAACAAAGCAGCTTCAATGCAGAGGAGGCAGCCCTCTGGGTAGTCAGACTCTTAGGAAAAAAATAGTCTGCCCTATTTTGGTCCCTGCTCATGAACTCCCCTGGCAGCAAATGCCTCCAAGGTATTTCTGTACTCACAGCTGGCACTGGCTTTTCCAATTCATTGAGAAGGAAGCCTGCAAGAAATCAGGTGTTGTAAGGGCACAGAGAAAGGGCTGGCTTAGCAAGCCTATAGCAAGGTGGCATATATAAGCCTTTAATACATATTAGAGTTCTCTTAGTTTTTATTTTTCTTACTATATTTCTTTAAATCTCACCAACTTGAGGAAATGCTGACATTACAATTTAGTTTACTATTCTGCCATACATCAACCATTTTAACATCTTTATAAGTTTTGATTGATATACAAATAACTTCATGTATTTAATGTATATAATTTGATGGCTTTAGACTTGTGCAAACACTTGTGATACCATCACCACAATCAAAGCAATAGGCATCTCCAACACCTCGTAAAATGTACCATTGTTTTTGTTATTTTGTTATGGTGATGGTTTTGTTTTTCCTTTATTTGATTTTTGTAGTAAAAACATGAGACCTATTCTCTCCACAAATCTTAAAGTACATAATATCGTATTGTTAACTATGGTCACTACATTGTACAATAACTCTCTAGAATGTATTCATTTAGTATAATTGAAACTTTATTCCCATTGAACAAGTCCTTATTTTCTCCTCCCCCCAGTCTCTGACAACCACTGTTGTATTCTCTGCTTCTATGAGTTTGACTATGACAGTCGGCCTTCCATATCCACAAGTTCCACATCCAAATACTCCACCAACCACAGACCAAAAATACTTTAAAAGTCATCACAACAATAAATAATACAAATAAGAAGTACAGTATAACAACCCTTTACACAGTACTTACATTGTATTAGCTATTATAAGCAATCTAGAGAAGATTTAAAGTATACAGAGGATGTTCATAGTTTATATAAAAATACTATACCATTTTATACACGGGTCTTGAGCACCCATGGATTTTGGTATTTGCAGAAAGTCCTGGAAACAATCCTTCAAGGATACTGAGGGGCAGTCTAGATCTCTTATATAAGTGGAGTCACGCACTCTGTCCTTCTGTGACTGGCTTATTGTACTTCACATAATGTCCTCCAGATTCGCCCATGTTGTTCTGAATGGCAGAATTTCCTTCTTATTTGAGGCTAAATAAGATTTCATTGTATTTATACACCACATTTTCTTTATCCATTCATCTGTCAATGTCCATTTGCATTGTTTCCATATATTGGCTATCGTGAATAATTCATGCTGCGATGAACATGGGAGTGTATTTATCACTTTGAGATCCTAATTTCAATTCCTTTGGATATATACCATGCGCTAGATCATGCAGTAGTTATAATTTTAGTTTGTTGAGAAATCTCCAGACTGTTGACCATGGGAGCTACACCATTTTATACTCCCACTAACAGTGAACAAGTGTTCTAATTTCTGCATATCCTTACCAATACTTGCTATCTTTTATTTACTTTTTGACAACAGCCATCCTAACAGGTGTGGATAGTAGCTCCTTGTAGTTTTTATTTGCAGTCCACTGACTATTAGTGATATTGAGCACTCTTTTATACCTGTTGGCCATTTATGGATCTTCTTTGGAGAAATGTGTACTCAAGTCCTTTTCCCATTTTTAATTGGATTATTGTAATTATAGTATTATTATTACTTGCTATTGAGTTGCAGGAGTTCCTTATATATTTTGGAAATAAACCATTTATCAGATATACAATTTGTTACCATTTTCTCCCATTCTGTAAGTTGTCTTTTCATTCTGTCAATTGGCTGGTCAGAAGTGTTATTTTAACTTTTATGTAATACCACTTATCTATTTTTGCTTTTGTTGTCTATTTCTGAAATATCATCTCTAAGACCAATATCAGAAAGCTTTTCCTCTATGTCTTCTTCTCTCAGTTTTACAGTTTCACATCTTACATTTAAGGCTTTAATACCTTTTGAGCTGATTTTTTTTGTATGGTACAAGATATTCCTTCCGACTTTCTTTTTTTTTTTCTATTTCTTTTCTTTTAATGTAGATATTCAGTTTTCCCTACATCTCTTATTAAAGATGAGCTCATTTCCCCATTGTGCATTTTTGGCACCCTTGTCAAAGATCATTTGAGCATATATGCATGGGTTTGTTTGGTGACTCTCTATTCTGTTTTGTGGGTCTATATATCTGTCTTTATGCCAGTATCATACCATTTTAATTATTGTTGTCCTGTAATATATTTTAAAATCAGGAATTGTGAGGACTCTAGCTTTGCTCTTCTTTCTCAAGATCACTGGCTGCTTTTAATCTTCTGTGGTGCCACATGAATATTAGGAATTTTTTTTCTATATCTATAAGGAAAGCCATGGGAATTTTGATAAAGATAACATTGAATCTGTATTTCATTTTGGGGAGTATAGACATTTTAACAATATTAAGTTTTACAATCTTTGAACATGGGATGTCTTTATATTTATTTGTGTCTCTTTTATTTTTTTCTTGATTTTTTGTTTGTTTTCAGAGTACAAACCTTTCACTTCCTTGGTTAAATATATTCCTAAGTATTTTATTCTTTTTGATGCTATTGTAAATGAGATTTATTTTGGAATGCTTGATTGTCAATGTTTAGAAATGTAAATAATTTTTATGTTGATTTTGTAATTTTACTAAAATTTGTTTATTAGTTCTAACCATTTTTTCATGTAACGTCATTAGAGTGTTTATACATAGGTCATGTAATCTACAAACCAATGTAATTTTACTTCTTCCTTTCTATTAGGAATATTAAAATTGAATTCAACAGGACATTAAAGGGATCATATACCATGATCAAGTGGAATTTACCCCTGAGATGCAAGGATGGTTTACAATATGCAAATCATAATTGCGATATATCACATTAACATAATGAAGGATGAAAATCGTCTGACCATCTCAGTAAATGTCAAAAATCATTGGACAAAATTCAACACTCTTTCATGATAAACATACTCACTAAACTAGATATAGAAGGAATGTACCTCAACATAACAAATACTAGGCCCACAGCTAATATCATACTCAATAGTGAAAAATTGAAAGCTTTTCCTCTAAGATCAGAAACAAGACAAGGATACTCATTCTTGCCACTTCTGTTAAACATAGTACCGGAAGTTCTAGCCAGACCAATTAAGCAAGAAAATGTTCATTTTCAAGAAGGTTGTTGGTGGTGGTGGTAGTGACTCCTCCTTAGTGGGAGGAAGGGACAGTTCAGTCTATTATCATGGAAATGAAAATCAAATTACTATTAGGCAATTATGAACTCCCAGAGACCAAAGGTCGAGCAAATATTTCTTTGCTTTTCCTCTCAAGTAACAGATCAGTTCACACAAAGGAGTCCCTTTAATCTTTGGTCTGTTTCTTTATTTCTCTTTCCTATCCCTCCTTCTTTGTCTACTCCTCTACTCTTTCTCAAGGATCGGTGCTCCATCCTAGAGAGGGGGTAACAGACTTTCTTTCAGACCTAATACCCTGGATACAGATTGTATGTCCTTCTACTAAAGAGACAATCTTATTCATGACAAATAAGCTTTTCTGTGTTGACTTCCTCTCCTAGCATAACTTCAGTATAGTTCCATTTCACTATTTTTTCTTACTGAACCCCTCTAATCCTAGAGGGGATGAGAGCAGGTAGAAAAGGAAGAATGGGAGGAAAATGTCTTACAACAATATTGTTGTTGCTGTGGCTGACTGTTTTTGTTGTTGATGTTATTTCTTTATTGTTATTAGACCTGAAGATAGGAGCTCTCCACTCAGATGCAAATTCCAGTAATTGAAAAATGCTTGTGTTTTTATGTAATAAATGTTTGAGTCTTTATTTTTTCTGATAAATAATTCAACAACTCTCTTGCTATTGCAAAAGAAACAGAAAACTATAAAAAGTGTAACTTACTTAGTTCAGAGGCCAGTATCGAAAAAATAGTAGCCTCTGAACTAAGGTGAGGAAAATTGGTTTACAACACACTAAATCCAGGCATTAGAAGAGGTGAAAAAAAAATTAAGAACCAAACGTTGGGAAGCTGATTCCAAAGAACTGGAAGCCATACATACTCAAAGCTGAGCCAAAAAGCAAATGACATGGAGCTCCTCTATCACCCCTGCCCAATCTAGGATTGGTTTTGAAGTCCAGGCGTCCTGAGCTGCAGACTGGGATCAAGGAGAGATAGCTGGTCCAGTCAGAGGCTACGGGAAGTGAGAGCTATGTTCCCATCATCTGTTAATAAGAATTTGTTATTCACATCTGATTTTAGGAAGATAAGAGCACCTTTATCTCTCAAAAAAAAAAGAAGCAAAAATAAAACCTTTGAAATTCTGAATATTGCAATGGTTGTAATAGTGCTTTTTAAACTTGTTTGGTATAAGTTATTGTTACTTTATTCTCAATTAAACTTTTAAACCTGCTTCTCAAGCCCTAGTCTGGATCCCAGCAAGGGACAAATGTGAATTATAAAAATATAAAAGAAGTACTTGTGAAAATATATATTCTCTGTTTTCAAATTATAGCATTATATCCATATACAATTAGATCTAACATAATAGCACAAATCCCCTAATTATATTGTATGGATCTGCTATATTTTTCTTCTTTATAAGAGAAGAGTTAGTCATTGATGCATTATTTATATCTGCTCAGTTCACAGTAAAACTACAGCTGTAAAACAAGCAAACATTTCTTCTCTCTCCTCCCTGCCTCACATCCAAGATGAGAGAAAACAGAGACGGTGGGTGTCTGCACAACTCTTTCTTCTCCTTGTACCTTCATATTCTTTTCTACACATAGCCAGGATTTTCCTTTAAAACAATAATTCTGCATTGGCGATGATTTTGCACCCCCCACCAGAGATATTTGGCAATATTTAAACCATGATCTCAAAGTCTCACCGGAGACATTTTGAATTGTCATAATGGGTGACTAGGGTGCTCTGGCATCTGATGTGTAGAAGCCATGGTTGCAGCTGAACATCCTACAATGCACAAAAAGCCCCCTTCCCACGACAAAGAAAAATGTCAACAGTGCTGAAAGTTGAGAAACCCTGCTTTAAAACTTTAGTTAGATTATGTCACTCTTCTGCTTAAATTCCCTCAATGGCTTCCCACAAGACTTAAAATAAAATTCAACTCTTTTTTTGAAACTATGTGAGTATAAATAGATAAGCAAAAGCATAAATAAATTGCAAGATTTGTTTATCATTCTTCATTACTTTGTGGGGAAAAATAAGTTCAACCAAAGAGGACTCTGAGATAAGTGTCTATGATTTAGACAAAGAGTTCAGGCAGAAAGTGTCTGGGTTTAATAGACGTATTAGATATGGAGAATGGGCATTTCATGTAGTGACTAATATGATCAAAGGAGGAAAAGTGAAAAAATTGAAGATTCATGAAAGAGTAGACAAGATAGCTAAAATAAAGGTTTCAGATACAGGAGAGAGTCTTAAGGAAAGAGAACAGAAATTCAGATGTTGTATTTACTGTGAAGGGTTTTAGATGTCAGAATGAAGTTTTGAATAATGTGAAGCCACTGAAGATTTTCAGTCTGGGTAACAAGTTGAAATCTGTGTTTTAGGTAGATTTTCCTGAGAGTACAGTACACTATGGATTGCAGAAGAATGACTAGAAGCAGAAGATAAACTATAAGTACAGTTTGAGTGATGTAATTTGTACATGAACAGAGGTGGTGAAGGCAAAGTGAATAAACAGGAAGGCAGCAAAATATTCATAAACTGTGAAGGTTTTAAAATTCATACAGCAACAATTGGTAAATGCCTAACAGAAAAAATGATTTGGGCACTGAAAATATAAAGTAGAATAATATTGGATTCTCCAACTCCAAGAACTCCTAGCTTGGTGGACATGAAACATTCATTCATTATTTAGTGACTGTCACTATGTACCAGGCAACATTCTAGATTATTGCAATTCAGCAAGGAATAAAGCAGACAAATGTCTCCCTCTTGGAATATATATCCTGGCGGAAAAGATAGACAGTAAACACATATGTAATGAGCTCATAAGATAAAACAAATACTTAATTCTATCATTTTTATAAGCACATAGTGAGATCCCAGCCTAATTCCGTATTCTTGAAGGTGAAACCAAAACATATTTAAACCATGATCTCAAAGTCTCACTGTCTTACTGGCAAGACAAGACCAAAGCACAGGACAAAAAACTGTATTAGACAGCATAAGATAGCACCATACAGCTTACAAAGCTTACATCTCTTAACTTATTTGACCTTCGCAACAACTCTTTGAGGCAAGAATGTTGGTGTTAGAGAAGAGGAAATGGAATCTCAGTGATTTACTAATCTAAGGCCCTAGAGCTAAAAAGTGACAGAGGCAGAATTTGTGTCTATCTTTTGCAATCTAGCCATTGCTGCTCCCATACACCAGGAATAGACTATCCTTTCCCAGTTGTGACCTCCCAAGGACAGGTTCGTGCACTAATGAGTATTTCTTTGCCAATATGGTTACTATTTTAACCAGTAATTCTAGTGTAGTCTAATCATGTAGGGACATACTAAATGTAGCACACAATTTTGGATTCTGGTTCCTAGGGTGTCAGATTATAGAGGTAATCAATTACTGAAGCTCCCTGGGTAACCTGAGTGTGAGTGGGAGGCAGGAAAGTAAACAGCACATGGAAGAGTTGAGACTTACTCATCACCTTGTTTATCAGCCTACCATCAGGATCTGTTTGGGAAGCTATTTAGTACGTGATTTCTAGAAATTTGGTTTAAAATCTCAGCTTTTCGTTCAGAAGTGTCATCAATGTCAGTAAGTTTAGAGTAAAGTAATGTGGAATTGTGGGTGTATGTTATATAATATAAATGGCAAGATTTTGGAATCTGAGGATCTTTATTCAAGCCAGATTAAGTGCCCCAGAGAGTGTAGCTTAAAAACCAAATAACCTTTATCAGCCTCAGAATCTTCATCTGAAAAAAAGAGAATTATGACCATTAAATACCATTAATATCATGTAAGTAGCATTAAATAAAGATGTAAAAATATATTATAAACTTTTATTGTAAGTAGCATTAAATAAAGATGTAAAAATATATTATAAACTTTTATTGATTTTTGAGTGAATTTTTTCTTACATCTCTGTTTTATGTAAGAAAAATAATAAGATAAATATGCAGATTAAAAAGTGACTTTTCCTGGATTTTGTGAGTATAAAATAAATACATTTTGTAAATTATAAAGATTTGTATGAGTGTAAGTTGTTATCATTGTCATTGTCATACTCTGAGAACTGTCACCAAAAAATTTTGCCCCACAAGCCAATGATAAGTCCTGTGAGTGTCTGTCTTTCCAAATTTAATGCACCTGCCTGACACCCAGGAGAGAGTATCTCATGGGACTCAAGAGTGTAGACTTCAAACTAAAGAGAACTGAAATTATAATTCTGGTTGTGCCCATTTCAAGTATTTAAAATAGAATTTGTTTCCAAAAATTCTATTAAAATTATTTTCAGGTATTCTATTATTTCCTTCATATCTATTAAGTTTTCATTCTTCATCTCTCTGTTATGGTCTGGTAGATTTACTCACCAATCTTCCTCTTCCAATACACTAATTTTCTCTTCAGCTGTATTTAGTCTACTTTGTGGTCTTTCACTGAGGTGTTTGTTTAGTAATGTATTTTTTGTAAGTTTATTTTTAGTTATTTTTCAAATATACCTATTTTCATACTTTTGTTGATCAACATTTCTGTATTTTATTTATCTCTTTGAACATTTATATGTAGCTAAATGAACATCAATATAACAGTGTTCTATTTTTGGAAATTCCTTACACATGATTTCTGAATTTACTTGATCAGTTTACTGTTTCTCATGGCATTGTACTTCCTTGTGTGCTTTGTAATATTTGTCTGTGAGTTGACCTTTAGTTGTCTTCTTAAAATAATTCTGAGGGAGTTTCTTATGTTCCTATGTTGTAGAGAAACCACTAAGGGAAAGTTTTATGATCAGTCGTGCTATGCCTAATAGGGCTCATTTCCGGGCCAATTTTTATACCAGTTTCTAGTCAAGGGTTTTTATATAAGGATAGTATATGGATTCAAGCTTCACTAGCAAATATGGCTCAATATTTTGGATTCAGTTTCTTACAGTTGACTATGCCTTTGGGGAGGTGACATTTCTGTGAAATATACTTCAGCTAATAGATTAAATTTTTCCAAAAAGTTGTCTTTTCCTGTCTTCCAGATTTAAAAAGGGACCATAGTTCCTGATCCAACCTTGGGAGGAGTCTGATGCTTTGACATCAGTCTCTGTGAAGGTATTTATGTACCAGCCCTTAAGGCATAAATCCCATGTAATTGCCCAGAATTTTGCAGGCCTCTGAGATTACCATTTCCATTCTGATGCAATTGTTTTTAAATACCTTTAAAAATATTTACTTTGGTGCTATATTATGTTATGACAGTGATTGCTATAATCTTATCATTTTCATCAAGCATTTCTTTATTTAAAATGTGAAGAAAGAGACCTACATAATTTATGTGGCCATCTTGGCTGGAAACCCTCTCTTTACTGTTTTGAATGCAGTATTTTTATTTTCTTAATTGAAATCCTAGCTTCAATATAATTCTCATTCTTATAATGTACATTATAAAATGTACAGGCACAACATTATCTAAAATGCTATAATTTAAAATTATTGAAGCTCTAGTGCTCTAGTGAAAAGACATCAATCAATCTGTTGAAGTTATCAGGGTAACAATCCCAATGAACTTCTCCTTGTAATGCTACAAATTAGAATCGCCACCAGCTGATTGATGAGAGAGAGAAAGAATATAAATGAGAACAGACACTCTTCTATGGAATACTTGATTCCTAAATACTGGTAGTAGTCGCAAAGAATAGGATCTCCAGCCAAGATACTAACAGAAAGCACAGCTGCATTAACTTTTCTTCACTTTCCTTAAAGTACTAAACAAATTGGCCCACAATGATTTGCAAACAATTTATCATATAGTTTTAAGATACATATTGAGAAAATAATAAAAGTCAGTGTTTGAGTAAGACATTGGCATCCTATAGCCTATATACCATATGGTAGACTTTTCAGCTTGAGTTATTTGCCCTTAAGGATTGTAAACTGATATTTTCCTTTCATGTGAGGATAGCTAGAATACATTCGTAGAAGGCTAGCCTGATCCCAATATATTCCTGCAGCCAAAATTCAGCTTTCACACACGTCTCAGATTTCCAGTTCTGCCAAAATAGTAGAGTAGATAACCAGAAAATGTTCTCACTAAAACACTTAGAAAGTCTATAAAAACATATTGAACATCCTTTAAACTCATAACTAAAATTCTGAGACAGTAAGGGAAATTCCCAGAGACCAGACCAAAAAAAAAACCCAAGAATTCCCAAACCTGGAAATATAAGTAGGTGAGCAGGAGTTGAAACTTCTCTGTGAGATACTGTCAACCTCAATTATCTGTATTTTATATAATAATATATCTTTTTATCTGTTTCCCACCTCAGGCCAGTGGGAAACAGGAAGAACAAACTGATTCTCACATAAAGCTGAGACCCTTACCATTTGGATTAGTAAAATATACCAAAGACACTTTGCCTCTGTTTAGTCTTTGAATTAAAAACCAGGTCTTTCTTAAAACTTCATAATTATGAAACTGTGTCACACATGGATTTGGAGTCCAATTAATACCACCTGCATGGTATGTGGACTTCTAAACAGAAGAGAATAGTAAAATGGATCCCAACTCCTAATACCTGAAAGCACTAGGCAGAAACACATTTAAAACCACTTTGGAGAAACATGCTTTAAGCCAGGTTATACAGGATTTTCACGGGGAAAGCCAATCTAATGAAACTGTCATATCCACAATTATAAAGGACATAAAGAAGTAACCCACCATAAGTAAGGGTCTGCACACACACACACACACACACAGAGAAAGAGAGAGAGAGAGAGAGAGAGAGAGAGAAAATTAGAGGCTTCCAAGAAAATCAGATTGTAAAATAATCTGAAACTATGCATAATCATATTTTAAATGAGCACTAATAAAAAGAAAGAATTCGCATTGAAATATGAAGTTGATTGCTTTAAATATTCCTATTTATATTTTGAATCTACTTGTTTGCATATATATCTTGACATTAAAAGGAATTTTTAAAATACAAAAATAAAAAGAAAGAATTCAATATAAAAATAACCTGTGAAAAAAGTG
>CAUYQG010078732.1:0-14017 GCA_963574415.1 Tarsius wallacei | reverse complement strand
ACTGTTCTCTGAACGGGAAGGAGCACAGTGAAAACTCTTTCTCAGGGAGTTGAATCCGGGCTAGATTAGTTGTAGGACCAGCGAGCAGGAGGCAGAAGGGAAGGCGTTTTGAAGGTAGAATAAGCCAAATGCTACCAACGTGAAGACAGAACCCAATGGGAGATGCCATTCTGAATTCCCGAGGGTGAAGAACCAGCCTCAGGTGCCTGGTCTTTTTTGTTTAGTTTTCACCAGTCAGCGTGTCCCGGATGTTTTCACTGAGACCCTACTAGGCTTTAATTTTGCCTTAAAAATTCCCCAGCAGAATTGGGAGTAGGGGGCAAGGGAGGGGATACTTTTTTGTGTATGAGATGCTAACATTGGTTTTTATGGCCGATTTCTTTCTGGGTCCAGGCTCACAAGTCTTGTGGGTGGAGCTTAGGGCTGCTTTTGCATTTCTGCTGGTGCATCAGAACAACCTGATTCCTGGGGGGGTGGGTGGACCAGGGTAGTTAACCCTTCCTTGACTTAGCGTTTGAAATTGGAGGGTTTTGTTTGCTTTTCTGTGCACGTCTCATATACACAGAGAGACACAGGTTGCAATAGATTTGGGGAAGACTGAGGTGATATTTGTATGTTCAGAGATTATAGCTAAATTCATAATCAAGAGGAATGCCGTTCACACTTCCTAGATTTTGAGATGTGAATTTTTCTCTCTGAACGTTTGCATTCAGTTTGAGTGTGTTAATTACCACTCTGGGAACATACGTGAAATTAAGGTGGAAGATGTTAGGGCACAAACGGACAGGGTGAGGGTGGATTGCTAGGTGAAGAGATGGAGAGGAGAGGTGCAGGGAGGCACAGCACCGCTGGAGCCGGCAAGCCGGAGGTGCCGCGCTGGGAACCCAGAGATCCGAGTAAATGCAAAGAATTGCGACACACAAAAAGGTTAAGAAAAAAAAGTTTATTTAAAAGTAAATTAGAGAGAGAAGGGCAAAAGAGAGAAGATTCACCTCCCCAAGGTGGGGGAGGGGGCCAAAGCCAGGAAGCATGGCGACAGCCATGGCTCAAAGAGCATGTGGCCACACCAGACTCTAGCAAGGCAATGGCCGCTGGTTGCTTGTGGTTGAGTCCTTTTAACCATTCCCCTAGACGGGGAAGACCATTAAGGTGATTGAGTGGTGGTCTGCTCCACGTCATCACAAAGGGGCAGACAAGCGCAGGTACTGATGATGTCAGGTGATGGACAGCAGGCAGATGGGTGGGTTAGTCACATGATTGCTGCCAGGGTGGGGCTTATTCGTGTCCCGTAGTTCACAAAGGGCTGATTAGGTTAACCCTGGGAGGTGGGGGAAGAATTCCTGCTAGAGACCTGTTAGACATTTGCAATTCACAAACTCAGACATTTACAATTCACAAATTCCTTGACCAAAGGTGGGGCGGTCCTATTATCACTTTTAGGACTTTGGCCTGCCAAAGGGTGACCTTTGATCTTCCGGCCTTGACAAGGAACCTAAAAGTTTATTAGAGATTATTATGCTAAACCATGTACTGAAAGGTTGGGCTGTCCAGGTCTTGCATCTGAAGGAGATTTGCCGAGGGGGATGGTATAGGCTGCTGTTTGTCCTGCAGTAGAATGTCTGAAGCTTTCTAACAGCCATGCTAAGGCAAAAAGACTAAACTAAGAATAAGCTAAGTTTCTTCTAGGTTTCTAAAGGGACCTTTCAGAAGAGAAGAGTCAGTCCAGGCTCAGGTATTAACATATAACCCCTGTGTGTTTATTAGGAAGCTCCACCTTTAGGGTCTGCAGTCTTGGGCAGCACAACCAGTTTTCCATGTCGTTAACTTTTTCTAGTAACGCCAAAGGGCCAGAGGGTGTGGTTTTCCATGTCTTCCTCCAAGGTGGGTCAAACAGCTGTCTGCGCTGTAAGACAGATGACACACGGTTGCCTCTCGTTGATTTGGTATTTGTGTTTTTGTAGAAGAATCTTTGGTGATTTTGATGCTCAATTCAATTGCCTGCCAGTTCTTTAATCAGTTGAGGTCTTTATTTACAGTATTGACAAGGTTTTGAGGCAGTCTGTAAGTCCAGAAAAAATTATAGCCCTGGGGTCAGAGGTTCAACGCTTAGTGACCTCAAGTAAGTCACCACCATAGTCTGTATTGTTGAAAAGGAATACCCAAGACTGGGTCATTTCTTGTATAAAGAAAAGAGGTTTGTTTGGCTCATGGTTCTGCAGGCTATACAAGAAGCATGGTGCCAGCATCTGAGTCTGGTGAGGGCTTCAGAAAGCTTCCACTCATGACAGAAGGGAAAGAGAAGTCACGCCACATGGCGAGAGAGGAGGCCAGAGAGAGGGGAGGGCAGGGCTGCGGCCAGGCTCTTTTTAACAATCAGCTCTCACGAATACTAATAGAGGAACAATCCCCTCATTACCCCAAGGACCGCACCAAGACAATCATGAGGGGTCCCCACCCCTGCCATGCCAGCACCTCCTACCAGGCCCCACCTCTGACACTGGCGACCAAAATTCAACTTGAGATTTGGAGGGGAAAGACATCCAAACTGTATCAGTCGCCTTGGGCCTCAGGCTCCTTAAAGGTAAACTGGGGTCGAGAGGGGTGTGGAGAGCCACCCTCTAGAACAAGGTGGACAAACTGCTGCAGAGACGGACAATCAGCCCCGCTTCTATTTCTGTCGGGCTGCGAGCTAAGAGTCATTTTTGCATTTCAAATGGTTGGGGGAAAAAATAAATCAAAAGAAGAATATTTCCCAGCACATGCAAAGTCTCCGAGACTCAAATTTCAAAGTCCTTAAATAAAGTTTCTCTGGAACTCAGTCATGCTCACGTGTCTGCTTTTTTCCACGCGGCGTTTGTGTGGTGGTGGAGGCAGGGTTGAGTAGCTTTCCCAGAGCTGAATGACTGCACAGCCAAAGGTGTCTGTTGGCTCCTTGACAGGAAACAATGTGCTGGTACCAGATCTAGAATAGTGGTTATTGCAGCAAGTGAACTGGCTTCTCCACGGAGATCTCCTCTGATGGCGCTAAAGCTTTGGGGAAGCTGAAACTCAAATTCCCGAGGAAGGAATCTAAGCTGTATTGCTCATTCATTCATTTTTGTTGTTTCACCAAATATCCTTTGAGTTCCGTCTCTGTGCCAGACTCTCAGTGGTGTGATGAGGAGAAAACAGTCAGCAGTGCAGGAGAAAATCCCTGCCCTCCAGGGGCTTACCATCCCTTTGAAGGAGTAAGATAATACTGGACAAAATACCTGGCCCCCAGAGGGCGGGGGTGGCTGGGAAAGGCCTGATTAAGAAGGGCTTTGGGGGTGTGAAGGAGGTGAGAGGTGAGCCCTTCCTCCATGGAGGCCGAGCGGCTCAGGCAGAGGGTGGAGCGACTTCAGAAGTCTTGGAGAGTCAAGGAGAATGCCATGCCCAGAGTGGGCCTTTGTGTCTTCGGGTTTCAGCATTGGCTGCAGAGCAGTTAAAACGATTTATCGTCCTCTTCAGGCGCGTTGACAAACAAGAGGGAGCCGTGTAGTGTGGCGAGGAGTCGGGCCCAGGCCTGGCAGCAGTGGCAGTTAAGGCCAAATCATTCTTTGCTGAGGGGTGGCGTGGGACTGCCAGGTGCACTGTTGGGAGTTGAGTGGCATTCCTGGCCTTTACCCATTAGATTCCTATCGTGATAACCCAGAATGTTTCCAAACAATGTCACATGTCTCCTAGGGGCAAAATTGCCCTCATTGACCCTGCTGTTTTGGGGTTAGGCCACTCCTTAGCTCTGTGATTTGGGGCAAGTTACTCAACTGCTCTGGGCCTCAGTTTTATCCTCTGTAGTGGCCACTTGCAGCCCCTGGAGCGTTGAGGATTAAGGGGGTATGCAGCTGGTACTCAGTGTGGTTCTTGGTGTGGCTCAAGCCCTTGGCAAATGTTAGCTGGGAGAGCAGAGACCCTGGCTCTTGTTGTTCTCTCGTTCACCCGTTCATCAGCAGAGAGCACAGTGTCTGTTCATATCTTGGGGAGAATTTGTATTTAATACGATTGATATGATTGGCCCATATCAATCCTTTTGATGTGATTGGCCCATTTGTGTTCAAATACAAGCTACCGCAATTGTCATCTGTGCAATTTTTTTGCTGCATTTGTTCTCTTGGTAATTATCATCTACTGTGGGTAGCTGCCCTTTGACAGTTTTTAAATCTGTGAATCAATGAGGTGGAACATCATTTCTTCCACTTTTAGGCATGGTTGGAAGTAGAGGGTCCGGGAGCTTAAGAAACACGCCTGAGTGAGAGGATTGCTTGAGCCCAGGAGTTTGAGACTAGTCTGGGCAACTTGGCAAGACCTCATCTCTACTGTACACTAAAAAATTAGCCAGGCGTGGTGGCACACACCTGTAGTCCCAGCTACTCGGGAGGCTGAGGTGGGAGGATCGCCTGAGCCCAGGCAGTTGAGGCTGTGGTGAGCCGTGATTGTGACACTGCACTTAAGCCTGGGTGAGTGAGTGAGACCCTGACTCAAAAGAAAAAATTAAAAAAAAAACCATGCCTGAGTCCGTGCCTGTGGCTCATCTGACCCCAAGAGGGGTGTTGTCAGATGAAAAGGCAGAGGCGCCTTTGTATTGTTCCTTGGAGGTTCCCTGCTGACACAGCATCCATTTTAAACCGGCTTCTTTGCCTGGGGGAAGTGCTGACACCTAAGTCACCACCCGCCGCTGAAGGAAAGGGACACCTTGCTGTAGAGAGGAAGGCCATTGAAAGGAAGTGGCAGGCACCAGCCAGCCTGGCGTTTTTATCTCCCAGTCTGCTCAGGGCACCAAGCAGGGCACATCAGGGAAGCCTAAAGGGAATGGCTTTGCATGCTGGCTCATGGGGTTTTTTTCTTCCTTCTGCCCCTGTCCTGTGCCTAAGCCGGTCATGGACCAAACTGTTGCTGCTGGCCATCTTTCTGCTAGCGTTCTGATGGTGCAGAAGCAATAGCTGATGTTTTCTGAGCACGTACTATGCGCGCCAAGCACCCACATGCATTCTCTTGCCTCCCCCTTTAAATCACAGCTGTTATTGCCACTTAAAGAGGAGGGCGGAGAGTCCAAGAGGCAATTTTAGGAAGCTGGAATTTGACCTCTGCGACCTTTTTCTTTTCTTTTTCTTTTTGAGTCGGTGTCTCACTCTGTCGCCCCAACTGGAGTGCAGTGGCACGCTCCTGGCCACCGCAGCCTCGCCCGGCTGGGCTCCAGTGATCCTTCCGCCTCAGCCTTCCAAGTAGCCAGAACTACAGGCGCGTGCTACCACGCCCGGCTAATTTTTGATTTATTGTAGAGACGAGGTCTTGCCAAGTTGCCTGGGCGGGTCTCGAACCTGCGGGCTCCCAAAGCGCTGGGATTACAGGCTGAGCCACTGAACCTGGCCCTTTTTCTTTTACAAAATCTTGAACACACCATTAGAGGAGCCCAAGGATTTGCCAATGAAATTAAAACTGTACTCCAAGTCCCAGCGCCTGGGGGATTCCTGGGCTCTCCTCTCAGAGCCTTTTGTCGCATCCACGCTCAAAGTCCATTTAGCCCTGGCTTGTCTCAGCGACGGAACAGCAGGTGATTGGCATCCTCGGCTTACAGTCATCAGTCCCCTCTTCTGAAGCTTGTCAGAACCAGGGTGTGGTGTGGGGGCTTCCAGTTCCCAGCCTGCTGTCGCCCTGTGTGGAGCAGAGCTGCTCACACTTGCATGCCAGCGGAAGTCCCAGGCATGGGGTTAAGATGCAGGTGCTGATTTGCTAGGCCTGGCCTGGGCCCTGAACTGTGTCTGTAACCAACTCCGAGGTGACGTAGGGGCTACTGGACTTGGACCTCACTGGAGTCGCTGGTTCTACATGGTGTCACCCTCACCCCATTTCAGAGGCTGAACCAATTCTTGGAAGAGGAAGTTTGCTTCAGAAAGACTCAGGGGGCAGGCCCCAGGAAGAATTCCATCTTTGGGGGGAAAACAGAGTCAGTGTGATCAAAGCAAATGACAAGGATGGTAATGAACTTGGCAGAATTAAGCCAGGCTTCCTTCTCTTCGTGGAGTGGCAAACATTTTTTTGAATACCTACTGTGCGTCAGCACCCTTTCCTACCGAAGCATGCTGGATCACTTTGGCAGGGAGAAGTCCCCTCCTCTGAGTCAAGACTGCCACCCACCTGTGTGCCAGGAGCTCATGGGTAGGAGGGAAGATGTGGGTGATACACACGTTTTCATGTTGCATTTCCGTCACTGATCATATGGGCTCAGTAAGGGATAGTCAGAGGTTTGTCAGTAGCCTCTGGGCCAGATTCGGCTGGACTTTGTTAATACGTCAGCAGATGCAAGTCTGTGTGTGGTGTCCTGGGAAGCCCTTGGAAAGGACGCTGGATAGATTCACTGCCATGGTTAGTACATTCTAAACTCCCTCACTCTGCATATGGTGGCTTATGTGAAGAAAGTGAGACTAGAAAATCATTTGTGTGCCTCTTTGCAGGAAACACACTTCAGGTAATGAGACAGGATTTGAGTGGGAAGGTGATGATAACCAACCCTTCATTCAGTTTCTACAAAACAGTCAACACGCAGTCTCCCAAGCTGCATAATGCATGTAGCACCCATCAGCTGGGGATGCTGGGAGGGTTTATTTTTCATCTGTGATCCAATATTAATTTGTTTTAAACAAAAGAAGCAATTTACTGTGCAATTCTGAGGTTTATGGTGTTTTTTCGAAGTCCTTTTATCGTCTGAAAGATGGTGTTACTCATTTTAATAGAAACTATTGTTTTCTTAAGATCTCTTTTTTAAACTCTTTCTTCAATCAAATGAGGCCTGAACTCTTGAGGGATGTGTGTCTGTGGTGTCTGTGTTTCTTTCTTCATTATTGTACCTGCCCTAGATAGAGGTGTCACATGGTACTTTTTGTGAACAAAAGTGCTGTTTGTCTACAAGGGAATTGGAGTAGTCATAGATTGTACTTGGTTCAGGTTCGTGTGCGGAATACGTGACGTTTAGCTGCACTGTCAATTACAGACTTCCTTTAAGGAATTTCCAGGAAACCCCCTGGAAAGGGCACAGATTAATGGTTTTCCTAGCTTAATCACAGCAGTCTTGAAAGGAAACCCCTCTCAAACTGTCATCTAAAGCCAGCTTCGCTGGACTTGGTGGCTCAGCCTGTAATCCCAGTGCTTTGGGAGGCCGAGGTGAGTGGATTGCCTGAGCCCGCAGGTTTGAGACCCGCCTGGGCAACTTGGTGAGACCTCATCTCTACAATACATCAAAAACTAGCCGGGCGTGGTAGCGCACGCCTGTAGTTCCAGCTACTTGGAAGGCTGAGACTCCAACTCAAAAAAAATAAATAAATAATAAGAAAAAATAAATAAATAAGGCCAGCTTCCTGTACCATTAAAGGAGGGTGGCAGCGGACTGAGGAATCATCTGTGCCTTGGGGCAGCCAAGTGATGGGTGGCTTTAGAGGAGAGGTTTGGTTTGGGGGTTCAGGTGGAGATGTCTGTGGACAGTCACATGGAACGCCTTCCTCCTGTGGCCGTCACAGCACTTGTCCAATTCCAGTTCTTTGGTAACCAGCCCCTGCCTTCCAACGAAGCGACCTCAGGGAGCCATTATTACAGCCCGCTCGATGCATAATGACCGGTTCTGAGGCTGATCTGACAACGGCATTCTGCATGATGGCCTGTTGGATTTGCTTGGCTCAGATTGATATTTTCATTCCTCTCAGGCTGTGGCTGGAAACATGGTTGCAGTGGGGTTTGCCAGGATGGGAAGATTTCCTGGGCTGTGGCAGGACCGGGCAGCTGTTCTGAGGGCTGTTCGGCAGAGTTCCGTGCTTGGCTTTCATGAAGGTTCTTCTGCAGGTGCAGGGAAATGACTTGGTGTGTGTGTGTAATTTAGGAGACACAGCTCTACCAGGGCCTGGGGACTCCGCCAGGGAACAGGGTACCGGCGCACCAGCTCCTCTTGCCTTCACTGTCATTCCCGGCTGCTGTCGTCGAACTGGACAAGGGTGCGGGGCTGTCAGCAGGGCCTGTTGTCTGCGCACAGGAATGCTGCAAGCAGTAAGGGATGAGGTTGCAAGGAAGGCTTATTGCTGGTCAGCTGGAGGCTTTTCAGGGGAATCTCTGAACTGCTGAGCATCATCAGTCTTTTGATCTGCCCAATGGGCCTAATGATTCCTGTTCTGCTTACCTCCCCGGGTCTCACATGCCACATAAGACAACCCAGAAGCAAATGCTTTGTAGGCCATGGAAGAATGGACATGGGTGTGTCCAGGAGAGGGTGTGTGCCTAGTGACTGGTGAGAAGCTTGCCAAGTGGAAACAGCAGCTGTTAGTACAAGAAGGGTTGGTGGCTGGGCTGGTGTCCCAGCCTGTAATCCCAGCACTTTGGGAGGCCGAGGTGAGTGGATTGCCTGAGCCCGAGGGTTCAAGGCCAGCCTGGGCAACTTGGTGAGACCTCATCTCTACAATAAATCAAAAAATTAGCCAGGCGCGTGTCTCTAGTTCTGACTACGTGGAAGGCTGAGGCAGAAGGATTGCTGGAGCCCAGCAGGTGGATGCTGGGGTGGCCATGAGTGTGCCACTGCACTCCAGCCTGGGTGACAGAGTGAGACTCCAACTAAAAAAAAAAAAAAAGCGTTGGTTAGTAGATGGGTTGTGATTGGGAGGAGTACTCCCTCTGTTGCTACTTAGCCAGCGTGTAGCCTTTTTTTTTTTTTAAGAAACAAAACAAAACAAAAACCTCTGAGTCTCCTGTAGGACAGAGGGTTCCAGCACCTGCAATTCCAAAGCACTTGTAGAAGGGGATTCATAGGATGTACTGATTTCGTTCATGACTGGGATCATTTTCCTGGGGCACGACCTTAAGTGCACAGGACACACCCAGCTCCCTGAGCTGGTGCAGTCAAGTGTTGTGGGGCTGGAACTAACCCTGTCCCTGGCTTACAGCATTGGAGGGGGTGGGCGGGGTTCCTGGATTCCCTTGAGAGCCCTTGGCCTTGGCTTGTATCCACTCAGGAAGCCAGACAGTCTGTGGCCGATGGTGCCTGCATCGACCCCTTATGCTCTCTGGTCTTGGAAGCTCGTGACCCTTTGTTTTTAAAGTCAACTGCCTGGTATCCTCTCGGAATATGTGAGTCCAGGGGGAAAGAATTGAACATATTTCAAATTTTAATGGTAGATGTTTTTCATCTATTATGGAATTGCAGCATCACTTAATTAGACATGCCTTCTTCCCCTCCCAGATGCCTTAATTAAATAATAATAATAATAGGATAATAGTTGACCTCAGTGTCCTGGCTACCCATGCGGTTGTTCAGTATACATTTGTCCAATGTATGGGTGAATGACTTGAAGACCTACAGAGGAGGGTTTGGAGATTCTCCATTAGCGCTGAGGCTACCCTGGTGGGACCTTTAAGGCATTCTTTCTTGTTTTCTGGGTCTCCACCCTTTCATATTCCCATTAAGCTGCTTTCTCCTTATCTGCATGCATTTCTGCAATGCATGGCCCTGATGGGTGGGCCTAGCAAATAGAATTAGAGCAAATTGGTTTTTCCGCCTTCTCTGTGGTCCGCATCTTGGGATTAAACCCCCTACAGACTTTGTTGCTGCCACAGATCTGGATTTCATATATTGTCAGAGGTGGCGGGGAATTCAAAGATGGTCTCGTTCCACCTCTTTATTTTATCAACTCAGGCCCCAAGCAAAGTGACTTGCCTTAGAATGTGCTGAGCGAGTGGGGTGATCAGATAGAAATCTAGGTCTCCTGACACCAGGCTCTGGCCTAGTTCCAGAAAAGCGACCTCAACTTCTGCTGCAAAGCATCCTGGGCCGCAGGGGTGTCCTCCTACTGGGAATGAGTGCTGGCTGGAGGCATCCTGCAGACGGGTGTCACGATGCGTCATGTGCCACTCTGTCCCCTGGAGATCCCACAACGATTCTTTGATTCTTTGGACACTGTGGGGAAAACAGATTTGAGTCTGCTCTGCTGCCTGATTGAAATGGGCCTCTCCCTCCCCGAGCCTGGCGAGTGGTATCTTGCTTCCCTGCCAGGGGGCATTTTCTGCCTTTATCCCCTCTCATGGCTGCTGAATGGTACCCAGGCCTGGGCAGGCTGAGCTGCAAGCTAATGAACTTGTTTGGCCTAGTTCCTGCCTGGTGAAACCCCAGACGGGATCTTGGTGCTACCCCAGTGCCTGGAAAATTCGACTGTATTGGAGCTTGTAAAATTGGGGTGTCTGTCTCCACTAGCATTTTCCTTCCCAGTTACCGTAACCAATACTATGAAATTAAATCAAGACATTCCTTGTACCAGCACCAGCTTCTTGAATATAATTATCTCTGTTTTCTAGTTTTCACTCTGGCTTTTTTCCTGAGAAGGGGATTTTTCTATGCAGCGGAGGAGCCCAGAGCCAGTGTTTTTTGGGAAAGCCTAGGAATTCAGACCTCCTTATTTGTGTGAACTTGGGCACATAGGTATATCTCACTGATCCTTGTTTTTTTTGTCTGTAAATGGGCATGTGTGTGCCAACCTTGAAGATGGTGTGAAAATGACATGAGATCATGGGTGTGCGGAACAGACCTCCCTCAGCTTTCGGCACGTGGTGGCCCTCCACGTGGAGTTGAGTGCTTCCAAGACAGCCCTTGCCATGGGACGATCCCTGCAGGTGTATTTGCTAGGGTTCTCAAGCAGGCTGACTGTCAGAATTAGCTGGGCTGCTTTCAGATACCGCCACCAGCAGCATCAGATACTGGGCCCCTGAACCACCCACTCGTCTGGATCTCCAGAGGTGGGTCCAACTTTCCATCCTCTTAACTGGCTGCCCGTGTGCTGTTTCAGGTCTTCAGTCACGTGGGATCCTCCACAGCATGCGTTTTGTTTCTTCTGATCATCCTCAATAAAGGCAGTGGTGGTGTGGTGTAAGTGACTTGAAGGGTTAAATATTCTGGTCATTTTCTCGTGCTTGATTTGGGCTCTGTGTTCACAGCAAGTTATTGCTATTGGTTGGAATGGCTGGGGTGGGAAAGGGGACAGTTAAATAGTTGCCTAATAAGAGAAGCTGTGGTGCTTGACTAATTAGAGATGGATAATTTCCTCCTAGTACTCTTCATAGTACTAAAGGCAACCAGATTATCTCTGTTCAGGCTACCATTGAGTTCACCTCCCAGACACAGAAATATTTCTCTCAGATGGCTTTAAGATGGAGTGGCAAGAGTTGGTGTGCAGTTTCCTCTCTGTTTCCAGATGTGTGGGTGGGGTTTCTTCCCTCCCTCCTCTTCCTCTGGCCAGCTCCCTATTATCACTTCCTGGAGGACTTGGATGCTTTGGGATCAGAGAAGCAACTTAAGTTCTGGCTCCAACTCTCTTTGTTTTTTTTTGAGTTGGAGTCTCACTCTGTCGCCCAGACTGGAGTGCAGTGGCCGCTCCCGGCCACCGCAGCCTCGACCTGCTGGGCTCCGGCGATCCTTCCGCCTCAGCCTTCCAAGTAGCTGGAACCACGCCCGGCTGATTTTTTGATTTATGGTAGAGATGAGGTCTTGCCAAGTTGCCCAGGCGGGTCTCGAACCCGTGGGCTCAGGCAATCCATTCACCTCGGCCTCCCAAGGCGCGGGATTACAGGCTGAGCCACCGAGCCCGGCTCCAAAATGTTTAAAAAAAAAAAACCCTTCTTGGACATCTCTGACATTTACAGACCTAAGGTATACACTCTGATTTAAAAAAAAAAAAGAGTCTGAGAGTTCTGAAATAGAATAGGGATAGAGACCTATTACATCCATGATAGTAAGCTCTACCAGCAAGGGATTCAGTGTTTTAGTAAAATTTCCAGGAAACGGGGGAAAAGTGCCAACCAGGTTGATTATTCCATCTGGAGTCATGGGAGGGGGGATTAAGCAAATCTGGTGTGAGGACAGTTTTCTGGGTTAGGACAATGATGGAAGAAAGACAGTCACTCTTCTCTCAACAGTTCCATACAGAGTCTTCTTCACCTAAAACGGAGTGGGTCCATTTTCATGGGTCACTGTGGAATTCCATTATGTAACACAACTTTATTTATGACTTTGTCTTAACCAATTAGAATTATGTACTTAAGGAAACTGCTTTAAGATTCTTGGAGGAAGACATACTTTTATATTTAAGAGTATTTAAGTAAAAGCTCTTTCTTATTTCAATGTTAGCTTATCTTAATATTGTACATTGTTATATATCAGATTTATTAATTTGGCTTGAACATTTTTAAAGAAAGGAAAAATACTTAAAATATCTTTAAAAAGCAGGCATGGCATAAATCTACTCCAATAGAAGCTGCCTCCGTCCCTCAGAATTATAATGCCAGACTTGAAAAACTTAAGGCTGGAGATATCTGATAAGTAAACAAGCTATGGGGAGGTAGTCTTATATAAAAGGATTAAAAGGTGATGAGAAAGCAAGAGAGAGTGTGCCTTTGGCTTTATATTTTTAAAGCTCCAATAACTTAGAGTCAATCTTACAAATATGAATGTTTTGAACTGTGTGTCTCTGTGTGTGTATTCACTAGAGATATCCCATCATGCTGCATGCTGTATTTGTAATTTTTTAAAAAGTAGTGATATGAAAATAATTTTACTCATTATGCAAAGTTTTCTTGCATGCCTGTGATGTCACACATTGAGCTGGGTACTGGGGGACAGAAGGTAAATTAGAGATGGACTCCAATCTTGCGAAACTCTCTCTGGGCAGCTCCAATTTGTGCTTACAGATTTCAACTCACATGTGACTTATTGTAGGGAATTTTTAAAGTTCCCTCACCCTGCACTGGCTTAGGCTGTCCTATGTTGCTCTCACAGTCACCTTCTTCCACGAATATTGCATTTATCCTTTTTTGGTAATGAGTTGAATAATTATACATCTCCCCATAAGACTGTGCGAGGTCGAAAACCTTGTTTATGTGATCCTACATTTATGGTCAGCTCTTGGCCCCAAATAGGCATTAGGTAAGTTTTTACTGAACAGGTGAAAGAAAGCTTGGGGCATGTTGAATTTTAGTTGCTTCCCAAATAAAGACATGCAGGAAGCAGAAATAATACACACCTGGAGCTGAGGACAGAGATGTAGCAAGGGCTACAAAATCAGCTGTGCAGGTGTTCCTGAGTTGGAAGGGCAGGGTGGTTCTCATCACAAGACGCCCACGTAGAATTGTGAACAAGAGTGAGGATGTGGCAGCGTCCTCACTCCATCTTACACTGTGGGATGCAACACAACCCACGTGGCGAGGATAGAAAAGCTTTGGAAAACCCCACCCCCAAATATATCTTTCAACCTACAGAGGCAGGAGCGCTGTAATTACGGATTTACAGTTGTGCTATTGTGAAGCTTTGCCTTTCGGTAGGAAGAAGGCAAGGTTTTAGATTTTGAGCAAAGAAAGTTGGTGTGTCCACAGAGGGCAAGAGACATGAATCAGAGAGAGAGCGAGCCTGTGTACCGGGGAAGCAACAAACTCAAGGAGTCCCATGAGCTGGACACTGGGATGGCTCTGGGGGGTGAGCAGACATGGTGGCTGTTGGCCGTTGTGTGTCCACCACTGAAGAAACACGGCTCTCCCTTGAACTCAGGGTGTCTCGTCATTGAAGAGAGAAGAAAGGCACAGACTGACTTCCAGCACTCATCGGCCTGATGGTTTTTATTGCCTGATCATGCTTTTGCTGTGGAAAAGTCCCTTTGTTTGAATGACAAATTTTATTTTATTTTATTTTATTTTATTTTTTTGAGTTGGAGTCTCACTCTGTTGCCCAGACTGGAGTGCAGTGGCCACTCCCGGCCACTGCAGCCTCGACCCACTGGGCTCCGGCGATCCTTCCGCCTAAGCCTTCCGAGTAGCCAGAATTACAGGCACGCACTGCCATGCCCAGCTGATTTTTTGATTTATTGTAGAGATGAGGTCTCGCCAAGTTGCCCAGGCGGGTCTCGAACCCGTGGGCTCAGGCAATCCACTCACCTCAGCCTCCCAAAGCGCGGGATTACAGGCTGAGTCACCGAGCCCGGCTTGAATG